>JAGFMF010011700.1:1682073-1806077 GCA_019455555.1 Galemys pyrenaicus | reverse complement strand
GGAGGAACATAAGGGAACCAAAGGAGGATCAAGGAAAGGAATAAGAACAACAATAATAACAATAACAGCAATAAAGACACAGAAACCAAAAATGAGGAGGCAAGGACAGACTGGGGACACCTGGTGGGGAGGGGAGGAGGGTTGAGGGCAGACGGGAGCATGGGGGACTGAGGTGATAGTGCACTGGTGATATGGTGATGGGGAATACATGGGGATTACAATTGATGTCAAATATATGTAAATTTAAAAAAGTATATTTAAAAAATAAAAAAAATAAAATGAGGGAATTGGACCAGCAAAAATAAATAAATTAATTAATTAATTAATTTCAGAAGTGACTTCTGCCCAATCCTTATTAGAAGTGTGTGAATACAGCCTGGCCACCCTCAACTGAAGGGGATAAAGCAGGGAATGATTACCTGGCAGTGGGGAGCTTGGGTGCTGTCTCAGAGGACTCCTACCATGAGCACAGACATGGATACAGGGTTGGGTGGAGACAAAGGACCAGGAGGAATTTGCTCAGTGGGACCTGAGGGGGACACATGTAGGTTAACCAACTCATCCCAGTTGAGACTTTCTATGTTTCTATATTTTAAGTGAGACTTTCTCATTTAAAATCCCACATCCCAGGAAGCCTCTTAGTCCTTGGCACATCACCTGGCTGGTTACCTGTGGGTGGTCCCATGATTGATAGAGCTCCTTTCCCACATGTGCACACTTCAATGCTGAGTAGTTGCTCTTTATCACAGTAGCTATCTGCAGACAGGGCCCATCTCACCCACGGCCAATCACAGACAGGGTCCATCTCACCCACAGCCAATCACAGACAGGGCCTGTCTCATCCAAGGCCAATCACAGACAGCGCCCACCTCACCCACAGCCAATCACAGACAGGGCTCATCTCACCATGGTCAATCATAGACCATCTCACCAGTAGGACAGGGTCTACATTGAAATGGGGCATGCATGAGTTGCCAAAATGAGCACAGTGTTCTCATTTGGCAGCTTGTGCCTTCCCTGGGAAGACCTTCTAGCTGAATGGTATACAGTTTATTGTGTCATGCAGGGCATTGTTGCTAATGCCACTGTGGCTGGCACAGGGGCAGGTGGATGTTGGCATGTCATCCTGCAGGGAGGGCGCCGTGCCATCCTGACAGATGGACTTGTGTGCTGGCATGTTATGGAATCAACAGGTTTATCAAGAGGAAAGAGATGGGCTAGAGAGAGATTTTAGAAAGTCAGAACTCAGATCCAAGCCTAGGAAATTTCTGAATATTGTTAGGGTAGTGCGAAGGGCTTTGAAGACTTTTGAGATGAGTTTTCTGAAGACAAAACAAAGTAGACCACTGTCCTTTGAAAGATTTTGCAAAAGAATTTGGCATCAAAGAAAAATTCCACCCACCCTTGTTTGTTTCTCTCTTCACTGCAACAAATGTCCAGATGGAAGATCATCTCCTTCCCACCATCGCCACAATGAATCAGAGCAAAACACAGGAAAAAAGGGAAGAGAAAAGCCATCCTCTGAATCTAACTTAACTTTCAATTCCACCCCTACCCCCCATTCTGGCTTTCCTGTTTATTTGTGCCTGCCTGTGTGGCTAAATTGGTGAAATCTCCTTTAAGAAACACTCTTGCTAAAAATAATGAAAGATATCTCATGCTTTATTACAATTTTATACCTAAGATTCATCCTCATTGCACTAGGATGTAATTCAATTTGCCATTGTGACTATTATTTTTTGCACTTTCCTTAGAAACCTTGGGAAATACGCTCTCAGGAGGAGAAATAATACCAGGAATATAGAAGAGATGATTTTTGGTTTCAATGCAATGTTTTTCTTAGCAATAAGAACGGCAGGGAGAAAAGGCTAATAAGACAAACGCTATACTAGATTGACAGGGATATATATGCTGATAGTTCCAGAAGTCAAATATTCTTCGACCACAATGGGGAGAGGAGACAAAAACTACGGGTGGAAACCACTAGAAGTTTAAGGCTGGGAAGAGAATCACAGAATCTCAGCCAAATGATGCAATTGCACAGGTTCTGTTAATTCCCTCTAATGCATTCTCATCTATATAGTGGGCTTTGCCGGGGAGTTAGGGGTGGGGTTATTAATCCACTTGATCTATGAGAAAAGAGAGGAAAAGCTGCCCTCCAAATCTCTGAACTTCCAGTTCATATCTTCTTCCCGGACTCAGAATTACATCTCAATGCTTACCATTCATTTAACAACCTCTTTCACAAGATGTGACAAAGGGGGAAATGTCTCCTTAAACCCCTCTCCTATGCAAGATGGATGCCAGAGAGGATCTTCATGAGCATGCAAACTGAAGCAGATGAGAGATCTAAATTGTTGCATAGGAGAAAAAGGGGAAAGGGCCCTCCCTGGTGGTGCAAGGGGTTAAGTCGCAGCACTATGAAGCTATCAGCAGCCACTGCAGCACAAGTTCAATCCCCGGCCAGGGAGGGGACCCACGTGGCACATCAGACCTCTCCTGTCTTGCCCACTGCTCCCCTCAGCAGTGTATTTCCATCTGTCTCTGGTGAATCCCCCACCACCACCTCTGTTCTATACCCCAGTTCTTTTATGCATAAATAAATCTTGAAAAGAAAAGCTTACAGAAGTGACCAAGCTAATAAATGAATTAATATCTACTTCTGGTGAATCCTCTCACACAAACATCCACACCTCCACACCTCTGATCTACACCCTAGTTCTTGTGTGCATAAATAAATAAATCTTTAAAAAAAAAATAAAAGGGGGAGGGTGAGCTTGGGAGAGGACAAGGATGAACTCCAAAGAGCTGAAGAGTTGCCTTGGCAGTGGGAAGAGCAGGCCACTGTGTCCTAAGTATGTTAAAGGAGATCCTTTATAAAATTTGCAGACTGAACTGTAGTATGGCTCTCTCCTGTATTATCACAAAATTGGCCAAAATATATTTCTGGCCAAAATATGTTTCTGGCTAATGCTTTCAGAGCTGGAATTATTTTTCCTGGGTTGGTTGGATTGTTGCCCTCTTTGGTGGGGGGTAGATGCAGTAAATTGCACAGGTGACCCCAAGGGGGGAACATGAGAATGATAGTGGGTAGTGGGGGCCACAAAGGCCACCAGCCTAGATCCTTAGGCAAGACTAAAGCAGTTGAGAAGCTGGAGTCATTGAACATGGCCAGAAATGCTGTTGCACTTGAATACAAAAGTAAAATGATAAGTACATAGTGGCAGTAAAGATGCTGGGAAAAAAGAGTAGAAGGTGGAGCAACCTTTGTGAAGAATCACCAGTTGGCATTTCCAAACCTCACTTAATCCAGGAAAACCAGCAGCCTTGTTCTTGACCATAAAAACTTAAAAATAATCCCCGTGCCCAGCAATTAGGGGATTCACTTAACAGCAATGAAGGGGTAAGGTGGGGCCCCTGGAACTGCAAAGCCAGAACATACATATTGGTGGGGGAAGATAGCCACAAAGGTTAAGAAAAAAATCAATTATGAAAAAATACGATGCCAGAGTCACAGAAGTGCTGGGGAAATGGGTGTGTATTTATTTACCTCAGAACTTCAATCAGTGTGGAAAAACCTCTTGGCCACTCCAGCCCAGGAGGAGGAATACAAAGGACAGCTTTCTGAAAGCTTGTTGTTGGAACATCTCTCCCAGGTTGATCCTGCATGGAAAGGAGCCGAATCATGAGTTGAGACCAGTGAACATCTGAGGAAGCCCTTCTCCAGGCCAGTTTTTCTTGTTCTCTCTCCTCCTCTTCCTGATGAAATGCTAGTGACACAAGGTGGGGATGATGAACCTCTACCCCCGCCCCTTCAATTATTCGCTTGGTCACCTCTGGCCGAGATTCCACTAAACTAATACTTCCAACACCAAAGCTTATAAACACCAGATGGCATTAACCTGTACTTTAAAATCAAGTCAGTCAAACCTCTTAGCAACAGAATCTCGAAATGAGTCTTTGCACCCATCTCTTAATGAGAAAATAACCTGTTGTGGAGGCTGGTAATCAATCAATCTGTTATTTGTGTGGGGCTCCGAGGTGCCTGTGTTCTCCATGAGTTGGGAGCACACGACATTTGTTCCAAATAGACAATCAGCCTGCGAAGAGCTAAGTGGGAGCTGCAGGGGCTCCGCCCAAGGAAGAGAAAGTGCTGGGGTGGATGGGCTCCTGCGATGGCTCCATCCCTCATGGCTGCGGGCGGCTCTGAAACAGCTGTGTGGACTGCTGCAAAACCCGGTTCTCATCGCCTCTGCTTTTTGACTCATTGTAGGAATCTCATTATGAACTCATTTCATCTCTCCAGGGAGCAAGCTGATGGAAGACACTGTTAAAATTGTATTTCAGTGTCTCGAACCTATTTAAAACAGACTGCTGGGAGGTTATTATCATCTCTGTCGTTAAAAGTGGAAACAATGCTAACAATAATAATATTTTCATTGAGCACCCAAACCACAAATAATTATTAAATAAGTATTATGTCTACCCAGCACTATTTCAGGCACTCCTAGAGCTCCAAAAGCAGCTCCCAGCCTTCACGCTTCTCAAGAAATTCACCTTGGAGTTGGCTTACAGAGGCATTTGTAAGTATTTTAAGTAGAAATGGGAGGTTGTAGGGAAGGGAGAAAATTTGCCCGCACCCTTGTTGGTTCTTCCCAAGTGGTCAAGCAATCAAACTAACCCCAGCACCAACCACCTGGCTCTGCCCACTGCAAGGGGCAGTGAGGGCAGACTTGCAGAGCCTGGAAGGAGAGCAGAGGTGGTATTCAAAAGCTCTAGTGGTATCCATGGTATAGCGGCAGGAAGGAGGCACTCTGGGCAGGTTCTGGATGGTTCTGGGCAAACCGGTCAAGGAAGGAGTCTTGGAGCCCTCGGTGGCTTTTTATGCTTTTATTAGTAGAGGTGGCCAGGTACATGGCAGGCATGGGGGCCAGGGGGCCGGGAGTCTGGCAGGCCCCCCAGCCCCTGGCGCATCTCACCCTCTCGGCTGCTTTGCTGCTGCTGCTGCTCACGTTGCTCAGTACTGTCTGTCCTGGCGTCCTCATGACGCCACCCATTTAAGTCCATGTCAGACTCAGATGCACTCACTTGCGCATGCCCACCCTAGAATGTTCGCAGGACTGCAGGTGTCCATCATCATAGTGGTGGGAGGGTGGAAAGACCTGATTTCTCTAACTCTACACATGGGGAACACTGATGAATATTTCCATTGCAGTGGCCAGTCACTTGAGAGCCACACATCTGGAAATGAGCAAGTGCTCGCTACCTCTCTGCCCTGGAGCTGACTGATTCAGAAGAGGTTGATCCCCCTATGCAGCTGCCCATGCTTGAAAGCTGCTGAGCACCTTTTCCCTTAAAATATTGGGTTGTCAGAAAAGCCATGGCATGTTTTTTCTATGTTTTTCGAAATGCATCATGGTTTTTCTGACAACCCAGTATTTTGGTTTGCTTTTCCCTCTGTAGTAATAATGTCTTAGCTTCAGCCTGCCTTGCTTTCCTCCTGGAGTATAAGGAGGCCTTTTTCAAACTGAGAGTAGACAGTGTATTCCAGGGTAATGGGTTGGCCAAAGGGCAAAAACAAGATGAATACGTTCTGGGAGTCTAGTGACAGTGTGGTGATTAGAGGACATAACACTGTGTTGTATGTTTGACAGCATTAAGAGAGTAAATCATAAAAATAATGACATAAAAACAAAAGGTAATTCAGGGACTCCTTGGTGGCACAGGGGTTTAAGTCCAGCACACTGTGAAGCTGTCTGCAGCCACTGCAGCACAAGTTCTATCCGCTGCCAAGGAGGTGACCCACATGGCGCAGCAGACCTCTCCTATCTCACCTACTCCTCCCCTCAGTGGTGTACTTCAGTCAGTCTGCCTGTTCTGCTTCCCACTCTGTCTCTGGTGAATCCTCTCACCACCCCCCCCCCACACACACCTCTGGTCTGTACCCCAGTTCTTGTATGCATAAACAAATAAATAATCTAAAAAATATAAAGGTAGTTCTGCCAGGGACTGGAGGTATCCTCCAAGACTGTGGTGGTGAGCATTTTGCAATATGTAAGTGTATCCAATCGACACACCCACCTTAAAATTTTTCAGGGTACCTGCCCATTGAATTTCAATAAAACTATGGGGAAAAGGAGGCTTCTCTTTTTGAATTGAGGTAGAATTTGTCTACAGTACTGTATATGATTTAGAGGTATAGAGCTTCCCCCTTCAAGTGTATGTTACCGCACCACCCGCACTACTAAGGCCCCCAGAATCTTCCATCATAGGACCTCCAGAGCCTTCTTTTTATCCTGTAGGCTTCATGCTCCAGCCTAGGCTCTGTACAGCTGCCAGAAGAAACCCTCTCAAGTTCTTTGCCATTTCTGGGCTGCAGTGCTTAATCTTTTTTTTTAAATTAATTTGATTTCTCATCATTTTTAACTTTTTTATTTATATCTTTTACATCATTGTGTATTCCCTGTATAATTCCGACCACCAATTCACCCAGAACCATCACCATTGTCCCCTGTGCTCTTCTCTTCCCTGTTTTGATCCCTTTTTCTCCCCTTCCTTTGCAGATTATCTCTGATTTATGCTCGTCTGCTAGTTTTGTTATTAGTGGTATTATTATTGTTGGTGTTTACTTTTCAGTCCTTAATATTTTAAGAGATTCCCCCAGTGCTCTCTTCCTCTGCCTATAGCAACTTAGAAAGTCTTATGGCCCTGCCTCTGTCATCTGTTAGGGGTTGAATTGTGTCCCCCCCAAATGTATATGCTGAAGTCAGGCCCCCAGTACCTCCGAGTGTGACTGTATTTTGAGAAAGAAAGAAAAAGACCTTTCTCAGAAAGACAAAGGAGGATGGATAAGTGCCCTTAGAATAAGGTCATAAGCCCCAAAGGGAGAGGGATGGAATCAAGGGGAAAGGAACCAACCCAAGGGAGCAGAAAGGGGATCCCAGGGTGAAATAGGCTGAGATTGAGCGCCAGAAGGCCTCAGAGGCAGTCTCCAGGGAGGAAACTGAAGTGGGATTTTTAAGCATATAAGAATATGATGAATGGCTTTGTGATGGTGATTTTGGAAACTTTGAAAAATACTCATGAAAATGCTCCTAGAAAACTAGGCAGATGGGTTACACAAAACTCAAATTGTGCCATACTGCTTAGCTCAGTAATAAACAATATTTGCATATTCATTCCACCATCCTTCATTGACCACCTACTGTGTGCCAACTACTCTGCTTGCAGCAGGGGATGAGACAGACCAAGTGCTTACTTTTATGGAGCTGTTGTTCTAGTGTGTGTAGGGAATGTGGACTGACAAAACACAGTGTTTACCATATTATTTCTGAAACTGGGATGCATCCTGCAATTCTTTGTTATGCTTAATTGGTGATATTTTTTCTTCTTAATAGCTTGTAAAATAATAGCATGTCTTGCAATTGCTGCCCCTTTAAATTCAATAAAATATGGTTATAGGTCATCATAGTTACAATCATATTAAAAAATGACAATTGATATAACCAAGAGTTCAGATGTACTATGATGGTATACGTGTGGGTAGAATGAAGTCAACAGATGGTGTTTAAGATGGAGATAGCAGGTTATGCATGTTCTTTAAACATCGAGATAAACACCAAGGGAATTAGAAGAATCAAGAGTGACTGCCTCTCTGATGGGAGTGAAGAAGGGTTGAGCAAGGGTCTAATGTTTATCAGCAAAAGCTTTTTTATTTTTTAAATTTTAACCACATTATTTATTTTATATTATATACTTTAAATTTTATACCTTATATTATAAATTTGAAATTTTAACCATGTTATATATTTCTTTGATTAAAAGGCACACTAATTTTTCTTAATTACTCTGTGTATTAGGGTGTGTTCCCTCGAAGAAGAGACTGAGACAGATAGTCAGGTGTGGGGGGCTTATGGAGCACTTCAGAAAATGTGTAAGGAAGCAAAAGGAGCAGGGTGTGGAGAAGGAGCAGAACAAGGAAGTGGTCTAGCCTTGGCTGACCCCTCAATGAGATGTAACTTCTGGGGTCTCGCAGGATGAAGCTTCCTTGTTAACTAAGGTCACTGGCATTAGTCCTCAGCACAGCACATATGCAGCTGGGGTTGCATGAACTCGCTGGAAAGGGTCTCTGGGTAGGGCCCAACTGTATGTACTCTGCCAACCCATAAAAGTCAAGACTAAATGTGCAATCTCTACCAGTCAAGGCTCTTTGAGTTGCAAGTGACAGGAAACCACCCCCCAGTGAACCTAAGAGAAAACGCTACAGGCAAAGAGTTCTATGGGCTTACTTAAAAATCACACTGGGAAGCATTCAGGGCCCAGATAACATCACCAGGGCTCCATCTAGCTCTCATTCTCTCAGGTAGGCGCTTTCCATGTGATGAAAACAATGCCATCCCCCCAGTCCAAAATCCCCATCCTGCTGGTATAGTGCTCTGAGAGGAAAGAGAAGGTTTCTTGTAACTCTGGCAGAGAAATGCCAGCGAGGTTGCTGAATGGCTCCTTGGGTTATGTGTCCCTCCCAGAACCAAGTCCTTCCTTCCTGGGGTGGGGGGCTAGGAGGAAGGGTGAAGGAGGAGGAGGAATGGAGCACAGCACTCTAATTGTGGTGAGAGGCAACTCTATCCCAACCAGATGCAAAGGGGCACTCACAGAAAAGAGAAATTCCATTACCATAAGAGTGAAGGATGCTGGACAAGCAAAAATGTCACAGTTGTTCCTGACCCTCCATTTTCCTGGTTCTCCTCACCCTGTGGTCAGACCCTTCATAGGCAGAAGAGAGGAGACATCACCCCTTTTTTCACTTCATACCCAGCAGTTCCAGAGTAATATCCACTTTCTCAACTTTAGCTGCTATCTTTAAGAAAGGACTGATGGCAAGTGAGACTTGTGACTCCTCTTAGTATGTTTTGGTTCTGCTTTAGCCTAGCAGGCCCAGGGGGAGCAGAGAGCTGGTGGACACTCATAATAGAAGCACAAAAGTTTTTGACGCAGCAGTAACACCCTACATTCCATGACCATGAACTCTTGATCGGGATGGTATGGCTTTCTCAGTGTTGAAGTTTTGTACCAACCTCATACAAATTCAGAGGAACATGGGTGCTGGGTGAATGAAATGTCCTACCACAATGTTTTCAACAATGACAGTTTAGCTAAACAGGCTTAATGCCTACCCCTCTCCCACCTCTACCATTTAGCACTAAAACTATGCTCACTGACTAGAGACTGAGGCTGCCCGTGGGAGAGGGGGAGGGGCAAGGGTGAGGACAAAGTTGGGAGGGAGCACAATGGACTAAGGTGGAGGACTATGGCTGGTTTGCTGGTCAGTTTGGTATGGTAACAACACTTGAAGGGGGAGGTCCTACACTTGTAAACACAAACATAAACCAATGTTGCTCTAATAAAATAAAACTTAAAAATATGCTTTAATGAAATAGAGGATGACATGTCAGAAAAGAATCCAGAATTCACCATTTCCACCACGGTGGATTTTCATCTTCCTATTCATGTGAATAGCTCTCAGCTCAGAATCCCTAAGCTCTTTTAGCAAAGGAGCATGACACCTTGCATCAAAATTATGCTCTGATTTAGACTTTAAACATAAACCGACCTAAAATCTTGCACCTCCAAATCTATTTCGATCTCGAGTCTGGCCCTGAGGAACATAATGGAAAATAAAAATTGGGTCTTAATAAAGTCATTGTGTACACTGGGGAAACAGTCAATACCGAGAAGCCAAGTGGCAGGGGAATGGCAAATGCTCTAAGGCTTGTGCATAGGAGGGCAGGAAGGCCACCAATGAAGTTTTAACCATTTCAGCAGCAAATGGGCCTCAGATTACCTGAGGATGATTGGAGAATAACCAGGTATGCTTACCAAAAAGGCAGATGCCCAGGATTCCACCCAAAATCTGATGTGAGCCATTGTCTCTAGGGATGGCACTAGATAGTTACACATTTAAGAAATAGCCAGGTGATGCAAGTATACTTTAACAGTTAGAACTGTTGCCCCAGACAGAAAACCACTACAGACAGAACTTTATCTTTGGCTCCTAAGAATACCTGACTTTTGCTAGGCACTTATATCGTAAGGCTGCATCGAGAGTTAAACGTTTCTAAGGACAGTTTAAGAAATTCTTGCAATGTTATTCTTGATAATATGATCACTTTGTAGAAAGAGGACAGGAAACACTTAGCTTGAGATTAGTGTTTTTAAAGAGAATATACTATTTGATCAGAAAACCCCTGCTTTGAGTTTCAAAGGATAAAAGAAATGAAAGAATCGAGGGGACTTGCAAACGTATTTCTTTGAAAAGTATGTTTAAAGTATCACTTGAGCGTTCAACTTTCTGCCAGCCTACACTGCAGGATTCTGCATATCACCATGTTAAAGTTATTACGGAATAGCTCCATCTTAGAGTATCGCCAAATCAAAGAAATATTCACAATCAAAATGCTATTTCTTCGCCAGGGTTCATCCCACTGAATTCCTGTAGAGGGAGGAAAGCGGCCAACTATGGAGCCCAGGACAGCGCAAAGGGAAGAGAGGGGAGTGTGCATCCTTTCCCAGCCTACCTGCACGAATGGCTCTGGTTGTTCTCGAGGTTGTTCCGCTGAATTTCGTTTGCATTTCAAGGTTTATAATTTCTAACGCCATCTTCAGCATGCCCTTTGCAGACGGAATTCTCTTTGGACAAGCCGCAGCTGGCATGCAAAGAGAGTTTCAGGTTGACTTTTTATTTCTGATTCTGTCGCTTTTGTCCCTCCTTGGTAAATAAGTACTCTGCCCACAATTGTCACTCTTAGTCTTAGACTTGAATTACTCATGGAGCAGGCAAGACACATCCAAGGAAAAAGACAGCACTCTCGATGCTTCCCAGCCTTTGTACATCCTGCGCTCAGACCATTTTACTAAGGAGCAGACGTGCTGGCCTAAGAGGGAGCTTAGAGAGAGTTAATGGAAATAAGTACATAAGAAATAAAGCGAAGTGCCTCTGCTTATTTAGTAAATTAAGTTTATGATTATGATGCATTAAATCTGGGCCACACTTTGTCCACAAGGTTAGCAGGACCCACTTTAAAATTACCAACTTCTGTTGTAACTGGGTGTGGACTACAAATTCAATCTCAATATCCTCCAAGGTCACAGATAATTCCAGCCAGCATCTCTTCCAAAGACAAACCCATAGCTACCAGAAAAAACCCGCAAGTTCTTATCAGCAGTCCTATGGCAAATGATCCCCATCTTCAGATATTACTGATGATGTATGATTTAAAAGTTTTGTTATTAAGAAAAACCTTCATACTCATGTTCAAATGAAGAAAGAACATGTAGGTATCACACTATCTTAGAAACCTTTGGAAATTACTTGGTTACCTGAGTTACCTGGTCTGCTTATTCTCGATGTTTATGCAAAATCTCAGGACCCCATGGACTATTCCTCACGAAGAGAGGAAGAGACATAAGGGGATCTTGTATCATTGTCCTTTTCTCCAAAAAGGAACCAAGGACTGGAGAAACAGACCAGGGACATGGCAGCACACACCCTTTTGCCTTTGGTGGAAACTTTCCTGAAGCTGCAGAGTTCACCAGAAAGGGTCGCTAGAGAACACATGACTTTCATCACCGTTGGGAAACACTTTCTCCAGCCCATACCTCTCCTCTCACTTCTCCTTCCATTCGGTAGCAAAAAGGCCTGTCCTTGTTTTACACAAAATATGTTGCAGTCTTCTCTGAAACCTTGGCATCAGTCGATGTTCATGCCTAAGGATGAAATTTTATTAACACAGAGGGAATTCTAAGGCCCTCCTGGTGGCCTAGGGCTTAAATCTCAGCGCTATCACCACTAAGGTCTGAGTTTATCCCCACCAGGGAGCTGACCTACATACAGCGCAGCAGACCTCACCTGTTTCACCCCACTGCTCCCCTCAGCAGTGTATTTCAGTGGATCGGCCTGCTCTTCTCCCCACTCTATCTCTGATGAGTCCTCTCACACACACCCCTCTCCCCACATCTCTGGCTTACACCCCAGTTATTTTACACAAAAATTTTTTAAAAATTAAAAACTTTAAAAAAAGAGAGGGAATCCCCCCAGGAATAAAGTGAACATAGTTTTATATTCATTTTGTTAAATATATGTAGATCTCCAATCCTACTTTAGAAAAGTAGATTAGATAATGATTCCAAGAACTTTTGTTTTGATCAGAACTCTCAGTGTAATGCCCATTAATTTACCCATTCCAATCCTCAAATGACCCTCCAATAACATACCAGCAATTATTGAAGGCTGATCTACTTGAGAAATCTGGAGCTGGGAGCAAGAGTCTCTGGGGACTTAGCAAGAAACTGTCCCTATGACCTGGGAAATCGGTTCATCTATAAAGCCCATTCTTGTGGCATCACCACCTGGCAAGAAACACACTTGGGCATGGAATGCCCAGGCTTGGCATTAAGCAGCAACTGTCATGAGGGCTTCTGGTGAGCCAGGCTTGCCAGCATTAGTGAGAGGTCAGGCACGGTGGATGCCCTCATACAAAATGTGATGGGGTGCCTGTCTTGGGGTGACAGGGACTGAGCTGCATGAAGGTGAGTTTCTATCCCAGAGCAGAGATGGCTCAGAATAAAGCAGGAAACCTCAGTTGCTGGGTAGCAGGCTGGGTGCAGGGCCAAACTCCAGTCCCAATGGAGGCTGATTTAGTGGGCAGGGTAAAGAGGATGGAAGGATATACAAACCCAAACTCTCCAACAAAAACAGCATGGGAAGGTGTTAAGATCTCAGGGGGCCATTCTTGTGGAAACAACGTTTGAGATTGGCTTGGAGGAGACTACTCAGTGATAGAGGAGTCTTTCCATACTCCCAGATTCCAGATGTATGAGAGTAAACATTGCAGTTGCTGCAATAGTTGCAATAAAATTACCTTAAAATTGTATGGCTCAAAACAGTACAGTACTCATTTGGCTACATGTTGGTAATTTGGACAGGGCTCAGAGTGATATAACTCATCTCTGCTCCACGTCCCCTAAGCTGAAATCATCTTAAGTGTTACTCACTCACATGGTTGGTGGGTGGTGCTATCTGGAAACTGAGACCTTAGCTGGAGCGCATGGCCTCCCCATGTGGTCTGGGCTTCCTCATAGCATGGTGGCTGGCAACCATGCTTAGCATCTTGAGAACGAAAGAACCAAACAAAAGCTATATTGTTTTTGATGACCTACTTTCTGGAGTCACCTAGCATCTCTTCTGCTCCATTCTATTCTTTGAGGTTGCCACAAAGCCCCAGTTGGGTTCAGCCAGAGGGAAAATAGATCCTGCTTCTTAACGAAAAGTGTGGAAATTCTAGATTAAAAAATGCCTATCAGAAATATTGTTACAACAATTTTTGGAAAGTTCAGTCTGCATAGTCCACGTAAGACCACCAGCTGTACACGGTGGTCAAACAGGCTTCCTTTTGCAGTCACACAGCTCCGGTTCTAGAGTCCACTTCACCCTGGGAGAAGCTGGTGATGAGGTGAGTGGCAGAGGGCAACAACTGGGTTACCCTCACCCCATCCTAGCTTTGAAAGGCCAGAGAAAATAGAGGAGAAGAAATGAAATCAAGGAGGGAAGAGGAGCTGGCAAGAATTTTTCTTTTGCTTGTTCTCTGCTGCTTTAACCATTTGCTATTCTGCTGGGAGAAGGCTGGCATTTCTTGCAGGGATTTTTTTTGATAATTGAAGCCCTGTCTGGGAACATGCAGGAAATGCAGTCATGGAGATAGTACTGTAGGAGATTGATAAGGTTCATCACAGCCTGACATCAGCTCCAAATTCCTAATGTGTGCAGGTAAGACACATCACAGCACACAAGGAGACAGGCACAGTGGTCCATGAAAGAAAGAAACAGAGATGCTCCCCAGATGAAATGAGCCTTTCGATGTCACCTTCCCCACCTGGTATTTTGTAGCTATACCTGCAGGCTTCCAGATCGCTGCCTGGGGTTTACTGATGGCTTTTTTCAGGGATCATTAAGATTGACTTGTGGGCTGGCCAGGCTTGTATTTTCCATGCTCAGGATTCAGTTTATAGATTGTATCTTGGGGAGGGGCATCTGCTTTATCATCCAGGAAATCTACTCTTGGAAGTCAAAAATGGCATTAACAGTCCATTGTGGGCAATGGATGGTCAGTACAGGAGGGAGAGGAAGCGGTTTCCTGGGACTTGGAACTGGGATGTGGGTTGAGGGAGGGCACAGGAGGTGGCTGTCTCTCTTCCCTTTTGTCAAGCTGCCTAGTAAAGAGGGTCTTTGAGCTACAACCTATATTCCAGGCCCTGGAGGACAGGACTAATGTTACATGCAGGAGAATTCTGTCTTGGCAGACCAGACCGCCCAAGAAGCCTCTTGCATGTTTTCCTTTTCTCCATTGCTGGAATCAGTTTGCTCCCCAGAGCCCCACCTGGCCCCCTATTTCTTCTTAGGAGGTGTTCCTATTCATAAATGAATAGTACCTTTGGCCAGGTGCGCAAATGTAAGTTACTGTAGCTGAAATGTCAAGCATCAAGATCTTCTCTCCCTTTCTTTAGACCAGCTTTTCATCCCAGAATGCATGTATTCAGCTTGCCCACCCTCAGAGAGAAGGCCCCTTCCTGGAAATCTCTAAGGACAGAAACACCGTCCAATTATTTTCTCTTTCTCTGTTCCCACTGCAATTTTAATCAACAAAAATGCTTTGTACAGCACCTGCTAAATCATGGAGTGGCAGCAGGCCTGGGGTTGTGTGTGTAAGACTTTACACAGTCAGAATCTGTCCCATTGCACTATGCACTTCAGGCTCAGGTCAGGGTCTCATGCAAAGAAACAGTCAGTGACAGAAATGGAGAGTAGATCCAATTGAGAGTGACGTAAACGTCAGTTTTAGGTGTCCACTTGGCTAGGCTGTGGTTCCCAGTTATTCAAAAACACAATAGTTAAGGTGTTAGCTTGGAGTTACTTTATACATGTGGCTTTCACCTCCGATCAGTGGAGGATAAGTAAATTATTCTCAATAATCAATTGAAGAACCTTGATTATGAGACTGCAGTTTCTCGAAGAAGAATTTCTGCCTCGAGACTACAGCATCAGCTTCTGCACCAGCATTTCCAGCTTGCCAGCCCACCCTGCAGATCCCAGACATGCCAGCCCTCACACAAGCCAATTCCTTGAAATAAATTCTCTCTCTCATCTCCCACTATTTTTGTTTCTCTGGAGAACGCTGACTGATATAACTGGCATCTACTGAAATACAACAAAGTGAAACCATTTGTGGAACTTCCCTGTTTCCTTTGTACTGCTATTCTCCAATTCCTAGTGCCCTCAGGCTCTACAATGAACCCTGTTACCCTGGCAGCTTTTCTGCAATGTAGATGTGATATACATGAACGAAAGCTTGCAGTATATACAGTAAGTCCTCACATGTTATCACTGATAGGTTCTAGGAAATTGTGACTTTAATAAACAACATAGAACAAAACCAATTTGATCAAAGACTCATTGGGTGGCACAGTGGGCTGAGCAATGCATTGTGAGGCAGACCACGGCCACTGCAGCTCGAGTTCGATCCCTGCCGCTGGCTGGGGAAGGTGACCCACATGGCCTGGCAGACCTCTCCTGCCTCGCCTACCTGCTGCTCCCCTCAGCAGTGTGTTTTGGTTAATCTGCTTGTTCTGTTTCCCACTGTCTCTGGTGAATCCTCTCACCCCCCACACCTCTGGCCTGTACCCGAGTGCTTGTATGCATAAACAAATAAATCTTTTTTTTTAAAGCTCTTTGATATAAACAAAAATTAAATTCCTGTGGCATGGATTTATTTATTCATACATTGTCCATCCCATTTACTCCAGTTCAGGGGGTACAGGTGACCAGAGCCTAACCCAGTAACTCAGGGAGCAAGGAGGGACTCTGGCCTGGACAGGATGCTTTCCATGTCAGGGCACATCACTCACACGCCCATACTGCTTCTGACGGGACCAATGAGACATGCCAATGACCCCCACTCATGTGCACATCTTCAGGCTGTGGGAGGAAGCCACAGTATCCACAGAAAACCCATGTAGATACGTGGGTGGGGGAACATGCAACTCCATGCAGACAGAGACCCTGAATCAATTTTTTTCCTCATCCACGTTACAGTGAAATGACAGCTAATGCAACAATGTTAATGCAGGGAGCTGAGATGCACGTACATTTCAGCAGTGCTTCTCTATAACTCAGCAACTCATTCGCACTGCCCTTGAGGATGTCTCCTTCTTCCCTTCTCCCATCTCTTCTTTTGCTGGTCTTTCTTGGAGTCAGCCAGGCCCTTCCAGCAGAGATCTACTCATCCTTGTGCCTCTGTCTCCCTAAAGACACCTGTGTGCCTGTGGATGAGGGTGGAGGAAAGACAAAGGAGGAACTTCTATGTGGAAGACAGATAGATGCATGCAGTTTTTTGGGCAAGAAAAATAGGTATACCTTTATTTTAGCCATTTTTTATTCTATTAAGTTTTTCCAAACTACACTTTAAGTTAATAATTTAAAAATTCTCCTGAAATTTTCATAATGTAGCATAGTACATTTTTATGCTACCCTTATGAGCTAGATAGGTAGGTATTACCCCTACCTCTGAAAAAACCAAAATTAGGGAAATTTTAAGTTAAATCCAAGATTTTTCTTCAGATCTCATTTTGCTAATGACAAAGTTGGGGTTAGAACCTGAGATTTCTGTCTCCATCAACCATTGCCTGCTCCTATATCAGCTCTTTACAAAAGTGGATGTGCTTGGCTCACATTAATGAAGAATTTTACAACCATACATGAAAGTCCATAGTTTCCAGGGTGGAGTTGAATGGAGCCGAATAAGATTGAATACAATCTTTGATTCTAGGTACAAGGAAGGAGGGGTGTGCTGTTACAGGGGCATGGCATCCCTAATTTCTTTTTTTTTTTTTAAGATTTATTTGTGCATACAAGAACTGGGGTGTAGGCCAGAAGTGTGAGGGAGGTTGAGAGGAGACACCAGAGACACAGTGGGGAGCAGAACAGGCAGATTACTGAAATACACTGCTGAGGGGAGCAGTGGGTGAGACGAGAGGTCTGCTGCGCCATGTGGTCCAGCTCCCTGTCTGGGGATCGAACTCATGCCTCAGTGACTGGCATAACTTGATAGTGCTGAGGCTTTAACTGCTGCGCCACTAAGGAGGCCCACAGAATCCTTGATTTCTCACCACCGTCAGGAGAAAAGCAGTTGGTGGAGGGTACCTTCTAAGGTGTCATCTCCTACCAACGATCCCCTCCTTCCTGATGGGACTTGGTTGGCAAAGCTTGCCCCATCGCTAGTGATGGTGCCCAGATTCCTCTGTACTAACTCATAGGTCTCCTGAATGCAGAGGTAATGGCGTCACTACAGAAGTTGTCACTGGGGTCAGGTGAATGATTCTGTGGGTGGGGAGCAGCTTTGGAAGGAAAGGAAGTGAGTAGAAGAATGATCACAGGAAGCCTGGGAAAAACGATGTGGGCACTCCTCACCCTGACCATTGCTGTTTCTGGTCATGCTATTAGTTTTACAATCATTAAAAAGATAATTAATGCAGAGAAGATGAATTTTGAGAGAAATAAGGAGGGGATAACAAGGATTATATGAGGTGATACAGTGGTTAGAAAAAATACTCGAGACTCAAATTAGATAACAGCAATTATGAAAAACGGAGAACAAATCTGAAAGATGAACAATTAAAATTAGATATAAAGCAATTTAAAGTGAAAAAATTATAATTAGCAGAATAAAACAAAATTGCAATGAATGTTACACAGCAAAGCTATAATTAAATATACTTCTTAAAGTTTGACTATTTAAAAGTAGAGATAGTATTTCATTTAAAACTAAAAATAATTAAAGTGATATTTTGGAAATGATGAATCTACCAATATAAAAATGGACAAATAATATTAATTCACATGTGAAGAAATCCAAAACATATATATGTGGAAAACTGCTTGACCATTGTCATAAAATAATAGCAAGTTAGAACATTGGCTTTACTTACTGCGTTGGTAATGTTTTGAAAAGCAACGCTCTTCAGTTTAGTCAAGGACGTGTCTTATGTTATGTCCTGTAGGTAGAACTGGAAATGTTACATCATATAGATATTGGCAATACACATGAGGATTTGGACAGTATATGTATTCTATTTTTTTCCTTAAAATTTTTTACTGTAGTAAATTAAAATAATATACACCTTATTATCCTAACCACTATTAAATTTATATCTCAGTGGTATTAAGTACATTCATATAATCATCACATCACCTATCACCTATCTCTAATTTCATATCACCACCATCCATCTCCTACCCCACAAATAAAGGTAACCTCTACTTGCCATTTATCACCTAAATTTCTTTTGCCTGTTCGTGATCATCATGTAAATGACATCATGCAATAAAAAATTTTGTGTCTAACTCCTTTTGCTGCATGTTATGCCTATAATATTCACTCATGTTATTGAGTGAAACAATGGTTTGTTCTTTTTCATTGTAGTATATCATTCCATTGTATGAATATACCACCATTTATATTAATCCATTCTGAAGTTAATAGATTTTTGGTTTATTTCCTGTTTGGGGCTCTTATCAATACAGCTGCAATAAGTATTCTTATAATGTTTTTCAGTAGACCTTTTTTTTAATACTAATTTTTATTCTGTATATTCCAGGACATAGAATTGTTGAGTCATTAGCTAATGCATGATTAGCAAATGAATTGATGAAGTTTCCAATATGCCCGCAGAGAAAGTTCATTCATTCATGCCAGGCCTGAGCCACCTCTGGGCTGATTACTTGCATCATCACCTCACAGTTATCTTTTCTCCCTCCCCCTTTTCACTTAACCATGTTTGTCATGGTTCCAGCAGCTGTTGCAATATCTCACATCTGGCAAAGAGTCCTGTCAGGTAGGGCCCATAAAAGCAGTTTCTCACAAGAGAGAAGCAAGAAATGGTGGCAAAGTATTACCCTGATTGACAGGAGATCTGGAATCTCCCCAGGCTCTAATGACACAAGGCCTTGTGGTTTGGGCAACTCATTAAGGCTTTCTGGGTGTCAGCTCTTTCACCTGTGAAATAAAGGGAAAGATGGTTGTGAAGGTCATTTCCACTTGAAAGTCCCATCATTCCTAGTAAAGAAAATTGCATTGTCTGGGCTCTTGGTCTGGACTGAAGGTTGGGCTACACTGTGCTTGGGAACATGTCCTTTGGTCTCTCTCTGAGCTGGCACAAGGTGGAACCAAACAGGGAGAATGTACATTTATGGACATTTCTACAGTATTAGCATCAACAAACAGGCATCTCCCCACCTGCCTAACCCCACAGCAGAAGTGCTCATATAACCTTGATACATTTCAAACATTTGTTATTTGGAAGTAAAGAGGCTAACAGCCTGCATTTTAGAAATTTCTCAAGATCTGTGACAGGTAGATATTGTTAAAAGGTTAGGAGAATGTCCCAGTGTGCTCAAATAAAAATGGTTTGAAAATTCATCAAGGCCAGATGAGCCATTGAGGAGAGAGATGACAGATGGAATGTTTGTGCCTGTTTAAGGATCAGAGATGAGAAATGAGCCTCTTCTGACTTGGGCTCTGTTTGTCAGAGATGATCATTCCAAATCGTACACAAAAGAAATCACAGGGCCTTGGGACTTTCACAGGGATGAGAAAGAAGCTTGATTTGTCTCTCACGCTCTGGGTACACCTTTCCCACTCATGGGTAACCTGCCTTCCAAGGCGTTACCAGTGCTCATCATTGTGGCCACTGTATTTTGATGAATGTCAGATGAGGAGTAAAGAAATAAGGTCTCAGGGCCTCCCTGGTGGCACAAGGGGCTATGAAGCTACCAGCAGCCACTGCAGCATGAGTTTGATCCCCAGCCAGGGAGCTGACCCACATGGCGCAGCAGACCTCTCCTGTCTCACTCACTACTCCCCTCAGTAGTGTATTTCACTAGATCTGCCTGTTCTGTTCCACACTGTTTCTGGTGACTCCTCTTCCCACTTCCCCCTGCACCTCCAACCTGGACCCCAATTCTTACATGCATAAATAAGTAAATATTTCAAAGGAAAAAAAAATGAGGTATTAGGGAAAAAACAGAAAAATGAAGAAAATAAAACAGAAGAGAGTACAGGAAATGATAGAGAATAGCCTTTTAGAAAACTGCTGTAGATTTGGTGAGGCTCTTCTCGAGAATGAACTTCATGCCAGAGGAACCAGGACAACTTGGTGCATTGCCAAGAGCTCCAAATGTATATTGACACTGTTATGGAAAGGGTATTTTAGCCATTTGGGGTTAATTGATGTCTATTAAGCAGAATGGTCACCAGATCTCATCCAAGTTAAACAAGAACTTAGTAGCAAAGGGTACTAGTAAGTAAAATCAAAGATTGATGGAGAGGTTCTTGAAACCTGAGAAAACTTTGTCTCTTGATTTGATTAGATGCCTGGGTAGGACAGTGATCAGCTCTACCTGAACAGTGATGTGAGACCAGTGGTTTATGCCACTAGTGTGGATACTTTCAAGGACACTGAGACATTGTTATACTGTACATATGAATGCTTGTAATTGTTGCCAGCTTGTTTCATGTTATCTGGGTTTTTTAATCTCTTCAAATCTGCTGCTCCAAATTTTTGTATTCGATAGATGTCACATAAGCTCTTGCACACATACAATATACAAAACACACACTGAAAACTACTATTTTAGGACTTCATTGTTTTTGTATGATTCTACATATAATAACTAATGGTGAGAGCTTTAAGTCTGTTGCCCTGTTAAGACTAGTTCACATTTTCAGAATGTCCTTTATATTTGTTCTCTTTATTGATTGTCTGCAGTACCTATGAAGCACTTTTCGTTGATTTTAATTGGTTTGCTATAACTATGGCAACTATATGTCCTAGATTTTCTAGGATGATCCTGACTTCAAGGACTGATTTAATTGTCTCTATAAGTACACAAATAATAGTCAACGCACGAGCTTCCATTTTTAGCTCAGAAAGCATGATCATTATATCTATATTCTATTTCAGCACAGGGCACAGGATTGAACTGCTGCACAGTGTAGCTGACATGCTCAAAAAAGCTGGGGGAAGGTCCCATGAACAACAAGTTCATTAACGTTTCAAATTGGGGACCAGGTTCAGCTCTCTGCTCCCTGGTACTCACCATGTTTTGTCATGTTATTTCTGCTTTTTCCTCTCCTCCTCGCCCATCCCTTCCTTCACTCCCAACCAGCATAACAAACACAGTCAAATGATGGGGGTGCAGGGGAACTGTGGAGAAAACGGGGATGTGGTAGGAGAGCAGTCGTCAGGAATTTGCCTTCAGGACTTTATGTTTAAAGTCAGGATCAAGCTCTTTGCCATATCTACTGCTAGAAGGACATCCATCTTCACTAATCTGACCGTTGGCATTCCAGAAAATATCAACATCTCCCTGAAGGGTTTTATTGTGAAGGACCCAACAGACACTCTACAGAGGGACTTCCATCACATCGAAGTTGAACTCAGATTCCTTGGAAAGAAAAAGAAGAGGTTCTGGATTGACAAAGAGTGGAAAGTAGAAAGGAAGTGGCTGCTGTTTGCACTCTTTGTAGTCCCTTGTGGAACATGAGCAAATGTGTTACTCTGGGCTTCCTTACAGGATGAGGTCTGCACATGCTCATTTCCTTATCAATACTGCTATTCAGAAAACGGGTTGCTTGTTGAAATATGAAATTTTGTGGGTGAAAACTTCTGCTTCCACATACCATGAGTTTGCTATGATATCTCATGGTTCTGACTCAGTACTGTAGTTTCTATCTTCACTATCCTTTTGGGTGCTTTGAATTTTCAAGTTTAAATTTGAGAAAACAATCGAGAGAGAAAAGGGAAAAAGAAAAAATATGAATGGTTCAAGTGTTAGCTGTTATTTTTGTTTCGGGAAAGCTTTGCTTTCTTGAAGTGGATAATGTCAGGCTGACCTGTTGATTAGCTGAAGTTGGGACACAGTCTGTAGACTAAAAGTTTCAGGGAATACCTGATAACTCTCAAGGCCACACACACCCTGATTCACGCATCCCAGATGACTGTACCCCTTCCTTTAGTCAGTATAGACTCTGTGACTTATTTGCTTGGGACTCAGACTTTGAAAGAGATCTCTGAACCCACCAGTGTAAAACCAATCAGCATAAATAAACAACTTCCCTCCTCTTTTCTGAGTGCTGCTTGGCTTCCTGATGGAATTTCTGTCATAACATTTTAGCTTATAGGTGGCTGGCTATAAATGCTGCGTTAGGGTTAGTTAATAATCTGTGGCCAGAGGGAGACAATTTTTGTTTTTCAAGATATTTTCTTTTCTTTCTTTTTAAAAAAGATTTATTTATTTATGCATACAAGAACTGGGTATATGCCTGAGGTGCAGTGGGGTGGTGGTGAGAGTATTCACCAGAGACAGAGTGGGGAGCAGAACAGGCAAACCTACTGAGATATACTATTGGGAAACAGTGGACAGGACAGGCAAGGTCTGCTGCACCATGTGAGTTAGTTCCTTGGCTTGGGATTGAACTTGTCCTGCAGTGCATGCCAATACTTTGATAGCTCTGTGTCTTTAACCCCTGTGCCATCAGGGAGACTCTCAAGACATTTTCTTTACAAGGGTCTGTTGGTGTGGCCTGGCTTTGAAACAGATATGAATAGACCAATAGTGACATTTTCCTCTCTCTCTCTCTCTCTCTCTCTCTCTCTCTCTCTCTCTCTCTGTCCAGAAGATTTCTTTGTAATGTTGGTAATAATACATTATGAATTCTAAAGCATTTCTACATTGCCTGTTATGACCACTTGCATAAAAAGCGAAGGCACCACACTGACTTCCTAGGCTTAAACTTCATCATCTTTAGTGCCTTCATCTCACTAGTCTCTCCAAGAAAACCCTTCTTTGTAAGTAGCTATTTTGGTAAATATTTATTTACTGAGCATCTGTTTTATGTAGAAACTCCAGTATGTTAGAGGTAATAAGTGAGGAGTCTGTGTTTATGAAGGGTACTTCCCAAAGAAAGAAAAAGACATCATTCCTGGGATTTTCAGTTTCCAGTAAAAGGAAGGTTTAAAGATAAAGGACTTGATAATAAGCACAAAGTAACATATTTTCAAAACTGCAAAGTAGCATAGTATAATTTGGATACATATATGAAAGAACAACATGATAACATATAAAGTCAATATTCTGCAAGTGACTGATGGTAGAGAGATGAAAAAGTCTTTGCTCTAAGGATTCATACAGCAATAGATCAGCACATAACTGGCTCAAAATTGTGACCACATTTTTGGAATGTCATGCTGTGTATGTTCAAAGGGACTACCTAGGTAGTACCACAATTAACCTAGTGTCTAGAGAGTATATCTACCTCTGCAAGACTGATTTTTTAAGCTTTTCGTACAAAATAGCAAAGAATAATTTTTATTTAATTTTTTAAAAGATTTATTTATTTATTTATGCATACCAGAACTTGGGTACAGGCCAGAGATGTGGGGGAGTGAGAGGACTCATCAGAGACAGAGTGGGGAACAAAACATTAAGATTGAGTGAAATATACTGCTGAGGAGAGCCCCGGTGGAAGCAGGATAGGTCTGCTGCGCGATGTGGGTCCCCTCCCTAACCAAGGATGGAACTCATGCTGCAGTGGTTGAGGATGCTTCATAGTGCGATGTTTAATAAACCTTGTGCCACCAGGGAAGCCCAACAAAGGATAATTTTAAATGTGTGCATGGATAACTTAAAATTTATTTACTGTTCCTATAGTGGTGAAATAGACTGCCAACTTTGTCTGATGTAGTTTTAATTCCTCCACTAGATTTCTGGGATTTGTGGCCTAATTTATGTAACTCAAGTGGTAGGAGCCACAAAGAGTCAAGGCATTCTTTACACAAATGATTTATTTTCTCTCTTTTCATCAGCAGATTTTAAAATCACAATACTTTAAATTTTACTTTACAAAAGGAACGAGACCGTATAGTTTATAAGATGACATTATAGGCTAAATAGGGAAATTTTTTTTTTTTAATAATATCTAAGAAACGCTAAATTTTGCTCAGGATTAGTTTATTGGAATCTAGGAATGGCTCCATTAGGAGAGTACATGTCCTTTATTAAAATGTGACTTCCTCTTTTAACTCATTAACCTACTTTCTAAAATTACTTGGGCAAATCAAGCTTTGTCCGATGACGGAACTCTGTTGAAGGTCGTCCAGTACAAAGCCTTCCGGGTAGATAAAAACTACAATTCCCAGAATGCCATACTTTCCTTGCGCTCTCTAGAGTAAGGTGAGAATGTCCCATCACCCATCGCGCCAAATGGAGACTACAATTCCCAATATACTCAGGGTCTCCGGAAACCTTGTCAAACACCACCTGTTGCCATAGCATCCGGGTCCGAAACAACCAATCACAAAATCCTATTCGAATAGAGGCGGGCTGTTCTTATTTCTGACCAACCATAGGCTTTTGTGCTGTGTCGCGTAACCGGAGGAGGCGGGTTATGAGCACCGGCGCCTTCTCCTTGCTTCTTGGGGTCGTGGCCTTGCTCCCGCGGTGCAAGGAAAAAAGCCCGGGCACGTTCACGCGCGTGCGTGCGCGTGGGGCCTGAAGAGCTCGTGGGCCGGCGCTAGGTCTCTGTGCGCTGAAGCGGGAGCCATGGGTGGGACCGCCAGCACCCGCCGGGTCACCTTCGAGGCGGACGAGAATGAGAACATCACGGTGGTGAAGGGCATCCGGGTGAGTGACAGTGGGCGGGCGGCGGGCCAGCACTTGGACTCGGACCCCAAACCTCTGATCTCTGCTGGACCCGCTCAGCCAGGTGTCCCCCGTCCTGACCCCTAGTGTTGCCCGGCCCGAAGCCGAGTTTTCTGCAAAGAAGTTGCAAGTTTCAAGATCTGGGACGTTCATTCAGAGAGATTTTTCTAAGTGCCACATGCTGAGCACTGTGCCGGTGGTAGGTGGGCGGGGGACGCCAGGTCGAGCCAGATCTGGGGGCTCACAATCTCGTCCGGACTGTCGTGCTTGCCAGTTGTGGGACCGTACTTGAAGCCCCTGCCTCTCTGTACCCATCTATGAAATGGGGCTTGCCTTTTCTTGGGTTCAGGACCGAAACCGTGCTTTTTGCACTACCCACTTGCCTCTTGGGGTGCATTGACATTTTAAGGGACCCACTACTCTCAGTTATTAGTACTTTGCCTCTGATATCACCCATTTCTCAACACACACACACGCAAGCACGCTTTCTGGCCTGCCTGGAGTTATCTCTGGCGTCTCCCTCCTTCACTTTCACTTGACATCTAGTCTTTCTCAGGCACCTCCTCTGTGACCTGGCCCCTAAATTTTGGACTAGGGCGGTTGCTTCAGAACTAGTGTCTGCCAGCCTGATAGAACCTGAGATAATTTTGCAGATTTTCAGACCACTGGAGTCATAGTAAGTTCTGACAGACACTTTTTAAAAAAATACTCACTGCATGTACTTGATACATAAACTGAAAACTTGATTTTTCTCTAGGGTGTCAGTATACCAGCACTAACTTCATTAACACACTGCGCTGCACCTGAATTTGGAGCCTCACATTTTTGGAAGTCTGATGCCTGAACCTAGTAAATAAAGTAATTTGACTTCAGAAAGTTTGATAATATTTTATATTTTGTTCCTCTGTTATACAAGCTGCAGAAGCACATTAAATGTAAATTATTTTTAGCATTTGTCACTAGAAAATAAAACTTCTTAAATATTTGAAGTGTTTAAAAACTTTATACTCTGCAATTGTTACCTTGAGAAATTTTATTAAAGTTTTCTTTATAGAAACTCAGACTGTTGAACTCAGTTTTTGGTCTGTGACCAGCATTTCTTTTGCTCCTATTCATGATAGTACCACATTTTGTAATAAAATGTCTGAGGCTACAATCTTGGTGTGGTTGTGGCTTAGTTGTTACTCTTTGGAGTAAAATAAAAGTGACTGTAAACTCTGAATTTTATGCAGAGATTTGTTTAACCTTTGGACCTTGAGTATTCTATACCAGAGGGTGAAAAAGAAAAAGCCAAGTAAGTTTTGGGTGAGAGGACAACGGTTAGAAAATGTGTACGTTCATGCTCTCACGCTCATGGACAGAGGTAGTGATGACAGCAAGCAAAATTAAAAGAATTTGACCACAGAACAGAGATTCATGTAAAGTACTAGGTAAGGTTAAATAGGATTAGTAGTGACAACAGGGATAAGAATTAGATTAAAATGGAGTGTTCAAAATTATTGTTAAAAAATTTTGTTTTAGAACAGAAGCTGCATTCTTTGGTCACTCAATTTGACAGTTTTTTTTTTTTTTAATTTTTAATTTCTCACAGAGTAAACGTCATCAATTGTAATTCAAGAACACACCAGGTCATTTTGACTTCTATTCTTTGCTTTGCTTGAGAATATATCCTTCACCTGGAATGCCCTTTCACTTGCTTCAAATCCTTCTTTTTCAAGGACAATTTGCAATTTCTCTAAGCCCAAGTTTTCTCATCTGCAAAGTAAGGGGGACTTAAGTACATCTGTAATAACTGTGAGCTTATCCATTACTAAAATTCTGTAAATCCAGTGGCAGCAGAAGTTTCTACTTGCCATACTAAGCCCCTGGCAGTTTCCTCTTCTCAGACGACTGCTGAATACTTGGGTTCTTCTAATTTTTTTGAGGTTATAGTCAAAAGAGGATAAACTTGGAGTTAAATGGACCCCTGTTTAAGTGTCAGATCAGGGATTCACTAGCCTCCAGCCTTGGACAAGTTGTCTGATCCTATTTCCTTATTTATAAAGGGGAATAGCATCACTTCTCTTGGTGGTGGTATTTAAAACACATGGCATGTTGTATACTTCAATAGGAGGCATCCATTATTATGATAAAGGCCCTTCCTCATCTAATAGTGTAAGGTTCTTCGGAAGTACTGTGTAGTGAGGTAGAGCAGGTGCCTTGCAACCAGCTACTCTGGGTTTGATCCTAGTTCTGATTCTCACTAGCTGTGTGGCCCTAGACAAGTTACTTTTGATTGCGTTTCCTTGTTCAGTGTATCTGGATAATGATCCTTCTTGTGATACTTAGTATCAAGCACGACTTGTGAGAATTTGACATAATGCATGTAAGACATTATGTCTCCTTGGCAGTAGTATGTGACTAGTAATAAAAGATGTTCAAGGGAGTGGATATGTAAACGAACATGAATTTAAAATAAATTAAGGGAATGTTGTGATTCCAGGATTACACCTAAATGGCTGTGGACTAGGAAATGGGAGTCCCGAGTTCTGTCATTGATTGCTCATGGCTGATTTTCTGTCTGGGCATTTCTAGGTATTTTCCAGCTAATTTTTGTAGTTTCTTAGCTTGAAACAGCTCATTTCCCTCTCATGAATGGGGAAGGATAAGTAACAATGTCAGGATGGCAAGTGAGCCACTGTTTTTCACTTAGTTGATTAATATGTGCTGATGAAAGTCAGACTTCAGTTTTGAGAGGCTGAGTTCAAGTTGACTGAAGAAACTTAACAAAGTTGCCCAGTTGTCTGACATTTATGTCATCATAAGAAATGAGAGTGTGCCAGTGATTCAACAGACTCAATCATTGCTGGAAAGCCAATTCTGTGTTCCACTGATAAGGAGAATAATTGCTTCTTCATTTAATATACAAAGAGTAACATTTAGTAAGCAACTTAAAGCTTTTCAGTAACTAGGCTGCATTTATTAATAGATTATGTTTTCCCAGATTTTTCTTGCTGAGGTCCTCAGCAACTCTCAATTAAAAGATGTAGTTAACATTTTAGGATCAAAGTTTCCTTTTACCTGCCAGGTGTTATTTCCATGGTATTTATATGGTCTTGTTTTTCTCCTCTTTATTCTTAGCAATTGATAGCTTTTCCCTATCATGAAATAACCTGTGTTCTTACAACTGATTCCAACTTGGAAGTTGAGACAACTCATGAGTTGAATGAAAGGCTACTTTTGCCTTGCCCTTCTCCCCAAGACTAAAATAAGCTTCTAGGGATAGAAAGATGAAGTATTTTCATTGCATATGTTCCTTGTGCTCCACAGGATTTTGTGAGCGCCTGCTGTATCTTCTTGCAAAGTATACTCACCCCTCAGCCATTCACAAGTTTATCTGAAATAGCAAAGCTATGAGTGAGTTCTAGAGCAAATACCAACTTTGTTTTCCTGTTTGAACTGATCTCCAGTTGACCTTAAACTGACATATGCACTAATCTTGAGCCTTGAAGTTGAATGCTGAAATTCTTGGGAGCCATATGTATGGTATTCTGGACACTTAACAGGAACACAATGCATCACTGTAGACTTTACTGGCCTACTTTGGGTAGCCTCTGGCTTTGGGGCTCTGGAGACCTGGAATGAAGAGATTATTAAATGACTCATGTTGCTGAGGATTCTGGAGAGAGTAAGTATATTAATAATTGCCACAATTTCAGTCAGCCATTGGGAGTGTAGAGGGGTGCTGTCCAGGTAATCCAGTTAATTAGTAGATGAGTGGTTCCTCTCTCCTTTGGATTCTGTGAATCTCTTTGGCAGAGGGCCATGTTAAGTTTCCTAGGATTTTATACAGACAGACAGTAGAAGTTGACGTTTCCCACTATGATAAATAGACATTTTTGGAGCTTATGTCTTAAAATGGTAGTTGAAAAGCAAACTTCACAGAAAATGACCTATGCTACATGGGAAGGAAGACCAAGTTAGATAAGTGGTTTTGAGATCTTGAATCAATTTGATGGAAAACTATGTGAGTGAGGATCTGGTTTGTTTCTATCTTGCGGTTTCTAACAAACTCTGAGAGAAGGGCACTTAAAAAGAGGTCTGCTCTTACTTTGTTCCTTGGAAGTAACAATACTTTGACCATCCCACTCAGTCTTCTGGGTCTGAGAAAAAATTGGATTCTGGGTTGGTGGGTGGTGTATTTGCTAATTTTAGATGAGGCCAACTGAGGTGGGTGGACGAGATGAGTGGGCAGCCTCTGGAAGATGACACACATCTTTTCTCTTCCTGTGGAGCACATGTTGGGTGAGTACACAGCCCGAACTCGGCCAGCCCATTTATGTCTTTTCAGAAGCAATAGAGAATAGTGGACTGAGTCGGCTATGTTGACTACCCTGCTCTCCTGGTTCTTCCTTATATCAGATCAGTGGTTCTTTAGTTCTTAGACTACTGTAAATCTGGAAACTGATGTCTGCTCACAACAATGCATTAAGCAGACAGTTCTACTTTCAATTTAGAAATTCATAGATTCCTGACCTCAGGGCATAATTCTAGCACTAATATGTTTGTGTGTGTGTGGAGGGGGAGGGGAATGTTATTTTACCATCCTTTGTGACAATTTCTGTAAATTACACTTGGTATTTGTCTTTATGGAGATTTCAGAGATACCTGGCAGCCAGATATAGTACATGTAGGTCTTTAAGTAGGACAAAAGTTTTCTCATAGAAGTACTCTGTTTAAGATGTTTCTTGAAGAAACTGCTTCTTATACAGAGGCTGCTAATCCAGCTCTTGCAGAAATTTATTTTGTACCTTTGACCCTTCTTTGGGTCAGCTTGTAGCAGAAAGAAGAGTTGTTTTACAGCTACAGATTGTATGTGAAACCTTGGCCTGCATCTCTAAATCTTGTCAGCTGCTGACTGCTTCAGGAGTAGCCCCGTTCACCCTGGAGACCAGATGAGTGTGTGGGTCTGAACTTACTGCTGCAGTTGGAAGGTCAGCCCAGCAGGTATTAACCTGAGCTACAAGAGGCAGGGCGATTGCCTCGTAGCTACTGAGCAGTGAATGGACTGGGGGGAGGGCAAACACACCTGCAGTCAGCAGAGAAGCTACTGTAGGTTGCTTTCCAGGTGCCTCTTTTGGGAGGGCCTAGGGAAACACTTAGGAATGATTGTAAGGGCAGAAGAAGGAGGTTAGTTCCCAGTAATGCAACTCCACAATAGTTTATTGACTTAGAAAGTGGATTGTGCTCTGTTGAATGACAGGCTTATATTTTACTGAAATATAACCACTTTGGGAAATGTTTTGAATGGATGTGAGACTTTGACATTAAATAGCAAGTTCTGAGCCATCAGATAAACCAGAAAAACAATGAGTTAACTAGAAACAATTAGTGATTAGGTTGAAATAGATAGGGGTCTTTTATTAGCCTGAGAGCATAGATAAGAAAAACAAGCACTACTACTGCTGCTGCTCTAGCTGTAGGCCCAATCTTAAGGCACGGAAAGTAAGGAGCTCAGTGCAGACCAGGCTGAGTTCACTAGGGTCAAGCAAGATAATAGTTGAAGTCCTGATGACTGGAGCTATATCGGTAATGACACTACCAGGTATTTGCATAGCACGTTACAGTTTATGAAGTCCCTGTAATCCTCCCTGACACTCCAGGGTTGGGTGTTTCCTGCATTTTTTCAGGTGAGAAAATTGAGGTGCCCATAGAGGTGCCTTCCCTGGGGTTACATAGCAGTTGGTGGCCAGTGCTTTTTAGCTGTCCTGGGCAGCTTTTTGCTCTACTCTTTAATAATGATACATTTGAGGCTGCTTTAGGCATTGGAAGGACTTTCTGTAATATTGAAAAGAGCAATAGATAATGGCAATGTATAAATTTTGATGAGTCATGAAGTGGTATTTATAAGTAATATCTCCAAAACAAGGGAAGGGTTATACCTAACACAAGCTTTTAGCATGTACTTTCTCTGATTAGGCAAAATATATTTATGTAGTGGTTATTCTATCACATTGACCTGAAATACTGAACTGAAAGTTGAAATATTAAATTATATATGTCAAATCAGCTAACCCATAAATTATGTTAACATATATGCTGTATATTACATATGTAATAATATTTATGATAGTATATAATAGGTAATATGCATGGTACAGTGCTCTATAAATACAGTATATTTAGTATAATGGTGTATATTACATGACATTGGATGAGTTTTATGTATATTATATATCAATTAAAATAGCTTTAAGATTCTAAAATTTAAGGCTTATTTTTCACTCTTTTAGAGGAAATGATACATTTTTATCTCACTGTGGAATTGAAGGCTCACAAGTTACTGTTTAACAGTAGAGACAGCGGGGACTGGAGATGGCAGGTTACTGCTTGTCCTGAAGCTTCCAGAGACCCACTTCTAGACCGCTTCTTTCTTACCTGTGAATGGAGACGGCTGGCGTGAAGTTTTAGAGGGTTTCCCTTAGCTGTCTCTCAGCTTGGCAGAGGAGTACCGACCACCTTCTCGTAGGTTGTGGGTTGTTAGAAAAGATGCAACTGGCCCCATTGTCTTCATGAAAAGTCCCCTGGCACTCTCTTTTCTGGCTTCCCTTTGTCTTCCAAGAAGGAGTCAAAATCCACAACTTGTGAGCTGCAGTTTTCCCCTTTACATCTCACCTCCATTCTACCTTGGGTCCTGAAACACAGTGACAAGTACAAAGTGGCTCACTGATGTATCACTCCCAAGGACTGCCTGGCCTAGGGATGACTCACTAGCATATGGGTGCTCACAGTTTCGTGCGAGGGCAGAAAAGCGAGTGTTTGCTCTATCACTGGAAGGCTGCACAGGAGATGTGCAGAGTGCAGGGGGCATCAAGGAAGGGCGACTCTGGGTAGGCAGAGCTGGGGTCAGAGGAGGCATTAGGCTGTTTAAACTGAATTTTGAAAGGCATTTCCCTCCTAAGGGCAGGGGAAGGCAGTGTAGGCATAAAGGTAAAGAGGTGATTACAGGCAATAGCAATGTACAGGTAGAGATTGACTATGCCATATTAAGGGAAAAAGCTATGGAGGGAGTTGAGGTTGGAGAATTGAACAAATGATGTGGAAACTTAAATGCCCTGTAGGGATAAAATAACTTGAAGCAGGGAGTTACCATAATCATATTTGTGTTTAAGGAGGCTTCTTGGTGCTATGAACAAGGACAGGGAAAATGGGGTGGGAGAGGAGATGGGGAATTCATTAAACATTTTGGGGTGGAAGAAATGAAGGGTGGATGAGATTACTGAGAAGAGAATGTAGAACGAGGAGAGAATAAAGGCAGAGGTGAGAATGTGGGCCCTCTGCAAATGAGTGATGCCTCCTGGAGTCCTGCGACAGGATAGTGGGTGTCAGAGGGGCCAAGGGAGAGGTTTCCAGAAGAGGAGAATGACCAAAGGTGTGAGGTGCTGGGGAGGAAGTCATATAATCTGCAATTTCGTGTCTTCATATAAACAATATACAGCAGGTTCCAGAATAAAAGTATTTTAGTCAACTTCTTATAACATTAATGAGAAAAAAAACTATCCCAGTTGATACTGAATGAGACAGTGTTATTCAAGGACTTGCATTCATTATATACCTCATGTCACTGAAAGCTGCAGCCTTTAAGAACCTGGCAATGACTTTAAGTGAGGACTGACTGTTGAAAGATAAAGGGTATTTATTAGGTGATGGGTGACTTATCAGAACACTTACTGCTGTATTGGATTGTAAACCAGATGGTGGGACTCAAGGAAGTAGGTAATGGAAGAAGGTCATTCAGGATACGGGAGTGGGATCACCCACGCATATCACCCCAATCCTGAGCATCCTTCTGGATGACTTTAGCTTCACTCCTGCATCTAGTCCCATGCCAAGTCTGGCCATGATGGTGGTGTCTAAGGGTGACCTTGAGATCCACTCTTCCTGGGTTTGAATCCTGGCTCCATTGCTGATAATCTGTACTCTAGGAGAAGTTATTGAATCTGACTGTCCTTCCCTTTTCTCACCCATCAATTGAAGATGATGAACCTATTTAGCTTGTGGGATTAAGGGTTAGATGAAGAAAGTATTTGCCTGGCACAGCATCAGTATTCAGTGAACTTAGTTACCTGGAATGTATGGAACCTGAAACATACTCTCCTTGGGTTACCACAGTTTTGTGTTTTTTTTTTTTTTTGTCCAAATAGCTTTATTGTGGTATCATTTATATAATTTAAAACCCAGTTTTCCCTATAGAATTTTTTTTCCAGTAAATTTAGCTAGGTGCAACCATCACTTCCATCCAACTCTAGAACATTTTGATCATCACAATAAGATCCCTCACACCCATCTAGTTAATTTCCATCTCAGCCTAGGGCAAGCACTTTCTGTCTACACAGAGTTGCCTTTTCTGGACATTGCCTGTCAATGGAATGATGTAATCTGTAGCCTTTCCTGTCTGGCTTTCTTCACTTAATTTTTTTTTAGGTCTGTCCCTGTTTCTAGTTTCATTTCTCTTCATTGTTGAATTGTTGTCCATGGTATACATATATAGTGTTTTGTTTATCCTGTTACCAGTAGATGGACATTTGTTAGTTTCCACTCTTGCTATTATGAGTAATGTGCTGTGAACATTCCTGTGTGAGTCTTTGTGTGGACATATGCTTAATAGCTTCTTAATTGGTCCTTTAGCCCCCTTCAGGGGTCTTCTGCTTCTGTTCTTGTGCCCTCCCATCTGTTCTCTGTACCGTCACTAGAGTATTCTTTCTAAAATGTAAATCTCATCTGGGCTTAAAGTTTTTCTTTAGTGCCCATTAGCCCTCAGGATTTACTTCAGACTCCTTAACTTGAAGGATTTACAAAGAGTCTTCAGAATCTCCTCCATCTTGTCTTTCGCCAGCTTTCTGCTTGAACCATTCTTTTGTTCATGTTGTTTCATTCATTTATTTAACCATTCATTCAATGAAACACTTTTCCAGGCTCTGGGATGTAATAGACAGGTCAGCCAAATCCTTGCATTCATGGAGCTTTTTGGTGTGAAAGGCAGATAATAAATATGAAAGCACAGATAGTGGTATATGCTACATATAAAGAAAATGGAAAGGATAATATAGTTACTGGAGGCCCTGATGAATTAATTAAGTAGCCAGACCTGTGTATTCCTGCCCTGCTGCCAACTGTCCTCTTGATATTTTCACTTGAGTCTGATGGTGGCAAGCCCTGTTTCTCAGCTATACTTTGTGCTTCCCTCTTCTATTTTACTCCTCCTCTTCCTAATTCCCACATACTCCTCCCTCCCAGCCTCAGCCCTACACCCCGCTGGCCTCCGCAGCCTGGCTAGATGCCCCTGTAGTGTTTTCCCTGTAAGTCCATCTCTGACTTAGGTGGTGCCCTTCTCATTATATTTCAGTGCATTGACTACGTTATGCTTTACTCCGAACAACTAGGTGACAGTGAATACCCAGTCTAGACTAGCTACTGGCACACGCTTGGGACATTATAAAATCTTTTCAAAGGTTGATCTTGGTTAGTCTTGAACAGGAGGGAGGGAAGGGTACCCTCTCCTTTGGACTGGAGGGGAGGAAGGAGCCAAGGTCTCATGCTAAATCCAATATTTGTAGGATTTGGGGAGAAAGTTAAAGGGGTGCTGATGGTTTACATTGTTTCAAAGATGACAAGTAAGTGTATAGTATAAAATGAATAGAGTTATTTATAATGAGCAATTAATGCGTTAGAAGAAGTGAAAAAGAAGTGCTGTGGGGTGCATCTTGAAATCTTGAAACTGTTTTTACTTGCTTTTAGTTTTATAGCTACTCAGTGTAGCCTAATTTCTTTGGGCCATTTGTTATACATATTGATGTGGATGACTAAATTGCTTGGAAGCCATTGTACTGCTTTCTTATTCTTTTAGAATTGATTTTATTTTGATGTTGCTTTTTCAGCTTTCAGAAAATGTGATTGATCGTATGAAGGAAACCTCTCCATCTGGTTCGAAGTCTCAGCGGTATTCTGGTGCTTACGGTGCCTCAGGTATTTCAGAATTTTAATTTTGAGTTTGCTGTAGAAAAATTCTAACTGGTAAAAGTTCACTTGATAATCATGTTTTTCTGCACTTCTGTCTTTTGTTATTTGGCTGTCTGGCTTTTTATGGGAAATAGAAATCAGTACCAGGGTTTCTTTTAAAAATTCCATTTCATACTGAGGGGAGAATGAATCTGCTTTCAGTCTTTGGTATTTTTTATTTTTTTCATTCAGCTCCTAAATCCTCTATTACTCTTTAGAAGGTTATATCATGTCTTGTGTGTGTGTGTAATGGATGAATTATGGGGATGGAGATTTAGGAGTAAATATTTATGTAGAGAAAGATTGAACCTAGAAAATATTGAGTATTTCCAAATAGTGAAATATCACCAGTGATTTTATTTTCTAATGGAAATAAAAATAAGCTTATTCTTTCATAGCCAGTCTTAATTATTGTGAAGATATGACTTGAGATGAAGTCCTTGGATAATTCTTAAGGCTCATCTTTAGATCTTGCTGGATAAGAGATGAGACAGCTTCCTTCTCCTTTCCTGTCACCCCCTCCCTCACTTATTCATTCCTCACTTATTTGTTGAGCACCGTATGTGTCTGGCACAGCAGGTACTCTCTGAGTATCTGGTGGACACATGTAGAAAGCTGCTCAATTTGATGTATGGACGTGCTATTCATCGGTGAAACAGCAATGAGAAAATAACAGGGCTGATTAATCTTCAACTCAGTGGGAATTTTCAGCCTTTTTTAAGAGAGGGGGCTTGTGTGATCAGTGTGTCTACAGACTGCTCAATGTAATGAAAAAGATGAGGTGCTGTCCAAATGCTCTTCACCTGTGGACAGTAGTAACCCTCTTTGTAATCGTCAAGTCAGTAGCCATAAATTGAACTTTTGATAGGTTTATAGCAGAGATGACTAAGAAGTAGTTCTTATCCTTTTGAAACGTCTTGTTTAGTAGGAAAACTTTTCTTGGCTTGTGGGCCTCACTCTTGATTTTGTTCCTCCTTTCCTTGAACCTCAGTCTAATCTTCTTTGCCGATGTCCACTGAGTATTAAGTCACATTGTATGGTTTTAAAATTATTTCCTGAATTAGACAGTTGCCTACGTGAAATCTCCACTTAGTGATTATTAGCTGGACATACTCTAAACAATCTTTGGTATTCTTCCCTCTAAGAGGCATAGTTCGTCAAGTCTGAAGCCTGAGATTAGTTTTCTCTTTCCTTACGTTAGATCGTTAACTAGTCTGGTCACCTGCATCTCTACAATATGTCTGTTTGTGCTGTTTTCATGTTCCACTTCAGCGCTGTAGTTCCATCCAGATAACCAGCATCTCTTACCTTGTCTTCTGTGGAAGACTGCCTCCTTCTACTCCTTTCCCTTCACACTTTGCTCTGCACTCAGAGGTCTCAGCAATCTTTGCTGTGAAAAATCACCAGTTCACATCACGTCCCGGTGGTGGATCTTCATGGTACATAGACTATAATTTCAGCTACTTCCTTTGGCCTCCAAGGCACACCAGGACTGCTCCCTTCCTCCCTTTGACAGCTGCATCATCATCTCTGACCACCCTTTCTCTGTTTACCCACAGCAACTGTCATCTCCCCCCAAAATAAACTTGTCCCTTGTTTTTTAGCTAAATCCTTAGCTCCTAGGATACTACCTGACTCCTAGTGTTTATAAAGTATTTATGAAGTTAACTTAGGGCACATCTCATTATTCTTTTTAAAAATAGTTAATCATTTATAGTTTTTGAACTTCATTCAGCCAATGTCTGCTGAATACTTACAATATGCAAGTAATAAAATTAGGTATTTTGAGAGGGCACAAAAACAAAACAAAAAAATGTCTCTCCTTTCAAAGAGTTTTGAGTTTGGGGCAGAAACAACTAAGTGTATGACAGTACTATAGGAAAGATAGAAGTACAATATAAAAGAAACTGAAGATATTGAAATTAAGAATATCAAGTATTTTGGTTTAAGAATAGTTTTTGATTTTTGGATTTTTTTAAAATTGGGACTTGATTGAGAGTATGAGTAGTTTTAGGTAGATTTCTCTCTACTAAGGAGCTAGGATGATGAAAATTTATGAATAGTGATAAGTCACACTTCAGTGGTGCTTAATAGCAGGTACTCTGCTAACTCCTTCATAAAAAGTCATATTTCATCTAATCTTTCCTCATCACCTTGTGAAGGAGGAACTGTTATGAGCCCATTTCACATTGATGGAAACAGATGGAAGTGGTAGTCCTGCCGGAGTCACATGGCTGGTAAACAGGGAGGTGACAGTTGCATTCAAGTCTCTTTGTCTCCAGAGCAGATGCTGTTCAACACTCTAGTTTATTATCATTTGAGTGATGCCTTGCTTCATGTGCAAGAAAGGATGTGACAGAAACTAGTTGGGGGAAAGAGACTGCCTTTTTCTTGTTGTTCTGCTTGAGTTTAGGAAAGAGCCTTCTATCTGTAAGTGATTGTTGACTCTTTGAGCTTTTCCAGTATCAGCTCTTATTCAAAAGAGACTTGTAGGAGAGAGAGAGGGTTTTCTTCTTGGGTTGGTTCTGAGCTGAGACTGGAGAGAGGGGAAGCTTGCTGAGGCTGCTCCTGGTCTGGCCCGCCGAGCACCATGCTATATTGAGATAGCTTGGCTGTGCTCTGGAACTTTCCTTAGTCTGACATGACTGAGGACTTGGGCTTAGGGCCAGCTTGTGTTTTGGTGGTCAGGCTAGAAGCCACTAGTCACATGGGGCTATTAAGACTTAATTAAAATGAAGTAAAATTTTTAGCTCTTCAGTTGCACTGTTCACATTTTACTGCTCAGTCACCCATGTGGCCAGTGGCTGCCATTTTGAACAGCACATATGCAGACATGTTCTCATCATGGAAAGCTCCAGCCCGGGGTACAGCGGTGCCCGACATCGTGAACTTCCTCAGCTAATCTCACTGATGTGGTAACTGAGCTTGTGGAGCAGGAAGGCTCTATGTGATTTTGAATCTTTACCTTTTCCACATCGATATCCCTTCAGAATTGTCAGTAAGTGGAAACCAGGGACTATTTCCCTGAGATTTACTGTCTGCGCCTCACTCTTCAGCCCAGCCTCCTCACCTGTGTGTTCTGGGTATTGGTTCTTTACACTCAGAGGCTGGGGAGGGCCCGGCACTGCACCATGCTATGCTCTGTGCGCGGTAAAATACTGGCCTTTTCTGTCTGTCCTATGTTGGGAAAAAAAGCACAACCAGGCTCTCTGAGTATATTTTCCTTCCCTGTGGCAACCCATGCCCTTATGAAATGATCTTACCTTTAGCTTAAGAATGCAATTAGATTATAATTGTGTTGTGAATTAAGAAAGATTAATTTTGATTAAAATGAAAAAAATTATTTATGAAAGTAGAAACCCAGGAAGTTATATTCTCTTCTGAGTCTCATTTGCAGGTTTTAGTTAGTACTCAATAATAGATTTCTTAAGATTTATAATGCAGATGTGTTATGAAATAATTTTTCAAGTCTACAAATATATATCAGTAGAACTGTCACCAGCCTTTTCTACATTTTTCAGTGTCAGGTAAGTTATATATTTAGTGTGAGTTGAATTTTTAATATTTATTAAGATGCTTTCTTCTCCCAAAACCCTAATTCAGGCCAGCCCTAGGCTATTCATTTGTGTGACTATAAGGCAGCGTATTTGATGGACGGAGGGCCTTAGAATTTCTGTGCACAGGGACAAAGTTTTGTCATATATATAGTTTTGAGAATATAATTTATTCTGTAAGAAAGTTAGTCCCTCTGAAGACTTATCTGAGACTATTTTTTTGCCAAACCTTGAACCAGATCAGTGACTCGTTGCAATAAGTATTTGCATGTAAAGCTGCTCAGGCAAAATAATATATTGTGTGACACGCAACAGATTGTAATGCCACTTTAATAAATGAATGTGCTCTAAAGAACTTAACTGTGTCCTTGCTGTCTCAAATTTTTTGTTGTTTTACATTGTTCTCTCAACTATGTTAGTTTGCTTTTATACCAGGGGATTTTTTTTTTTTAAGACTGACATAGGAACATACCATTATAAGTAGATAGGTATAACTTAGCTATTATTAATACCTCTCATCTTATGACTGTAAGAATTAATGTTGAATATGGATTTTTTCCCTCTCTAATTCTTTAGTTTTTCTGGCTTGCGCCAGACCCTATTTAAAGTTGAGGAAACTGTCCCCAAGTCAGTAGAAAAAAAAACAGGCAGGGAATGATATTTGGACACTGTTTGTTGGTTTTCTTTCTTTCTTTTTTTTTTTTTTTTGTTGGTTTTCTAAGTTACTAGCCACCAGATGAAAATAATGAAGCTAGAGAAAAAGACAAATGAACTCACTGTTATTATTACCCTTGCTATGCAAGTTTCCCTGTAAATTTCTTGTCATTGTGAAAAATAAGGAAGATTTGTCGATTTGTGTTAAGTATATCACTGAGATCACTAAGTATTTGGCAGCTTTAACAAATTGCAGGAAACCGATTTAAGCAGGAAATAACACAACCTAAACTCAACAGCCAATTTAGAGAAACAGATTCATCTGTATGCTCTATATGTTTTTTCACCCCAGAATCTGGCCCTCCTAGTTATTTTTAAACAGCTCTTTAAGGCTCATTTAGACATACTACTGTAGAGAGAGTTCAAAGTAAATAAGCTGGGATTCCTTTGACTTGAGTTACAGTTACTGAAGGCAGTTGCAATATCTCGGTTTCCAACTTTTAATATATGCAACTTTGTTGATGCCGGTGTGTCAACACTGCACTTCTTGTCTATACTGTAATAGATAATTTGCCTGACAGTTCTTAAAAGAAAGAAATATGTACACTATTGATTTAAAGGTTTTAAATCAAATCCTCTAGTCAGTATGTTCTGTTCTTAAAAAGAAATCCATGAACAGTCTACATTTAATGGATGGGTGAACTTCTATTGTTTGTTCCATCAGTCAACAGTCTCCTTGACTTCAGGGAGCTATTGGTTTGGTAAAAGCATATTTAACATTCTGGTGTCATGAGTAAGCACTAGTTTGTACCCGTCCCCTGCTCAGTTAATGTTCATGAGGAAGTGAGTGAATATGTGAGGTAGAATATATAGGCCGTGAAAGTGATTTTGGAATTCAGAGATAGAAGGCTAAGAGCTTGGGAGGGCAGGCCATCTGGGGACAGACGTGAACTTGAGACAGACCCGAAGAGCGATGGGCAGGTTGGTGTTGCAGGTATTCCTGCTGGAATCAGTACACAGACCAGATTAATTCCGATAAAGGGCTCAAGGGCCTCCTGGGTGGGAAAAGTGAGAAGTAAAGGAGTTTAATTTTATCCAGTAAGACCTAGTAGCCACTGTGCAGTTTTATTAAATTTTAGGATATAAGGCTAGAAAGTTGCATTAGTTGCTACTTTTCACATATACTCAGATATTAATAACATTTTTGTGGTTAAAAATGTAGTGTTCATTTTCTCATTGGTATTTTTATATTGCAGAAATCTAAATGGTAAGAATGTGTTTTCTACCATAGTGCTAAATAAAGCCATTTTCATTTTCAGTGAAAATTAACAGCTACATAAGCATTTTTATTTGTCCTTAATTGGCCCAGCAACAAGTTACCCTCAATGCTTGTGGCAATGTGAATTGGAATGGGGTACACTGGGTACATTGAGGTATAGTGGAGGAAGGCTCAGCAGGGAAGGTAAAAGGTACAGTGAATTCTTGAAATCAAATGTCCAGGATGAGCTGGAAAACTGAGGTGGGGAAGACAGCACTGCACCTCCACGGCAGAAGAGGCAAAGGTCATGGGGGCTTAAGTGGCCTTGATGAGGAAGGCTGCCAGGCTGGTGAGTGCTGCCTCTGCTCACACTGTTACTCCCTGCACTCACTTGATCCATCACTCTCGCATTGTATTTATTTTTTGTTTAATTTTGAGAAACTAACTTTATTTTAAAATTGGGAAGAGAACATAGGAAACTTATTAACAATGGAAGACCAAATTACTGACTCTGTCATTATAGTCTGTGGGGTATTGGGATGGTGAAAGGGGAGTCATGTAGAAAAGAAGCTAGAGCATTAGAGAAAAGGAATCAGGGAGAGAGAAGCGTAGTAGGTTCTGAATGTCAGCGAATCACTCCTTTCTGTAGGTCTCTGGGACTTGGAATTTGTGCCCTTTGATATCTTAGTTAACTAATGGCTATTGGCCTCAGCTGCTTTTGTGAAATCTTCAGAGGCCCTTCCCTGTGACTACCATAGCGTAGTTTATGATGCGTGAGTGCTTCCAAGTGGGATGGAATTGAGAGGGTGAGAAATTCCCTACTTGTTCCTAAGTTACTAGAAAGGAGCAGCTGGTTTGTGAGGTGCATTGCATATTGTAGATGGGACATGTTGTAATGCAGGATGAGGAGTCACAAGACTCGGAGCTGGAAGGAAACTTCAGCGACCATAGGAGGGGAGAGAAGGGGTAGCTATATTAAAGACGCTCTACTTTTGCTTTGTGGTGAATCTTGGGTACTAACGTTAACATGAATTTTGGGGTAGCAGGTTGTGTTTTCTCAGAGACAAATGTCTTCATGTGTTATTTTGCATATCAGTCAAATAAATCATGGATATCATCAACCGCAAAGAGTAAACAACTGTAAAGTATGTATTTTATAATCATGACACAAGACATAAAATATTAGACATTGGTCTTGTAAGCAGCTCTAATAGATTAGAGAGGATAGCTCATCCAATACATAAAAATACTGTTTTTAATTTAAGCTTAGTATGCCTGTTGAAACAAGCAGTAACACTTTTGCTTTTCTTAGAATTTGATAGACTTTCAGGGCCTCTTCTGTGTGGCCCACATCTCTTAAATTGCCTGAGAGCATTTCAAAGGTACACTTCCTCACTGCAAGCAGAGGTATTCAAAATCAATCCATTGTCAACCAAATAGTAGGTTACTGTTGTTGATGATGATGTTTTTCCTTGGAAGAAACATTTAAAAAAGTGAGGTCTGACCCAGCATTCCATTTCTTCTCTTTACCCTTTCCTGTCTTCCTGGCTTATTCAGAAGTAGAGACCAGTGTTCTTTTAGGTCAAATCTGTGCTACCAGCAAATAAAGAGTGCTGTTAAGTCCCCATTTAAAAACTGCTCTACCCCTGGGGCTACTTGACACCTTTGTTGACAGCTGTTACTGCCCCTGAGTGTTTCTTGAGGAGCCCTTGGAACCCATGCAGGTCATTAGGGGAGGTGCTTCAGTCATCTTCACACAATTGTGGTCGAAGCTTAAGACAAAGCTCTGGTTCTGCATTGGAAGCTTAAGACAAAGCTCTGGTTCTGTATGCCCTGTTAGCTGGCAGCAAAAGACCAGAGCTTGAAATTACTCCACAGATATTAGTGACAGAGCTCTTCTATTCAAGACCTGAGGTGGTTAAGAGATCTTACATGTTGTGTTGTGGGGAGGCAGACACTATGGACAGTCCCTGTGTGTTGACTTCCTTGGAATTCTTTACTAAATCAAATAAATGAGTCTGCAGGGCCCCCCTGGTGGTACAAGGGGTTAAGTCTCAGCACTTAACCCCGGCCAGGGAGATGACCCACATGGCACAGCAGACCTCTCCTGTCTTGTCTGCTGCTCCCCTCAGCAGTGCATTTCAGTGGATCTGCCTGTTCTGCTCCTTTCTCTGTCTCTGGTGAATCCTCTCACTGCTCCCTTTTCTGCCCGCGGCCCCTCCCTTTACCTCTGGCCTATACCTTAGCTCTTGTATGTATAAGTAAATAAAATAAATCTTAAAAAAAATAAAGAATTGAGCCTCCTGCTGTGCATCAGCACTTCCAACTCACTTGATCCCCTGGTATTTATTTTCTGCTGGTGCCCTTCTCCCACCCTTCTACCATTTTGCTATAGTTCTGCAGTCATTGTGCTAAATTCCCGTTCTACCTCAGTACTCTGTGAGGTACTTTTCCTGTCCTGCAGTTAGGGCAGCATGCTCACCTCCCTCAGTACCATAGCTTCTGTTTGCTCATTTGTCCTCTCAGGACCGCCTTTTTTAGTCCTTGTTTCTGTACTTTGCCTTGGTGTCCACATCTCTTCCCTGAGGTAAAAAGCCATTATAACTCTGTCTGCCATAGCTCAGCATTGTTCTGTTGAGGTCGGATGATCAGGCAGAGTGGGATAAAAGAAAGTGTCGAGTTGAGATTTCCTTTCCAACCCACTTTCCCATCATGTTGGTGCAGGTTTCTCAAATTTTTCAACACTCTCTTGTATTTTTATATTACAGAATCTATAGTATTGATTCCTGTTATATACTGTGCTTTATTATATTGAAATTATACACTTATTTGTATGTGTCTCCTACTAAATTATGCCCTGGAGGTTAGGGGATATTTCTCTTCTTCTCTACTTCCAGTCATAGCTACTGTATTAATAGTGTTAGGTGTTCAATCCTTGTTTGTGGAATGAATGAGCTAAAGTCAGGTCATAAAACCAGACACATGTGCATGTATCAGCTAGAGACAGGAGGAAAAGGGGTCTTTCTCTTCAGTTTGGTCCTCACACTGTGTGTGAGGCCTATGGGCATGGCATATGATGCATGGCCTCTTTATTTTTTATTTGAAGTAGGAAATGTACACTATCATATACTTTTTTTAAAAAAAAGATTTATTTACTTATGCATACAAGAGCTGGGGTTCATGCCAGAGGTACAGAGGATGAAAGGATTCACCAGAGACAGAGTGGGGAGCAGAACAGGCAGATCCACTGAAATACACTGCTGAGGAGAGCAGCCGGCAAGGCAGGAGAGGTCTGCTGTGCTGTGTGGGTCCCCTCTCTGGCCAGGGATTGAACTCATGCTGCTGTGCCATGGATGGTTCACAGTGTGGTGCTCAACAGTGTGGTGCTACAGGTGGACTCTTTTAGGTCTTAATTAGCAACCCCAGTGAAGCCCTATGTAAAAGGCACTTTCTTGAACACCAACTTGTAAAGTATTCTTGGAGGTAGTGGCTTGAAGGTGGGATCATGATTTCTAAAGATCGATGTGAAGATCCACATCCCACATCTACAAAAAAATTTTTTTTTTTGTAGGAAGACTGGACCAAGAAAGCTTTTCCCCTCCAGGATCTACCAGAAGAGTTCTTGGTACCCCTCACTTTACTTCTCTGTTGGGTCAAGGTCAATCTGACATTCTTCTCTTTGCCCTGGAATATTAGGTCAGGAGTATTAGGTTAGTATAACTTAAGTTGTCAGACCCAGGTCTTTGACTTGCAAAAACAGTTCCTTAGCCCTGGCCACCCCTTCTGAAGGGCCTAACCCCCACCCCACCACTCTGCTACTGTCAAACTCTAGGGATTTGAGAGTGGAGCTCTGCTTCGGACTCAACAGTCATAACTTTTCTTTGTCCTGGAAGGGTGATTTCTCTGTTCTCATACATTTCCTTAAGGTCCTGGGGCCACCTTTTTGAAGCCTGGGGGTTTTGATGACTCAGCTGAGGAATGTTGAGGTTTGGTTTGACTTCTTCATGGGAATGGGAAGGAAGAAATACAGCCTGAGTCCCTCCTGCCAGAGTGGGGAGGACTAAAGTCCAGGAATCTGGCTGCCTGGGGCACACGTAAATGGCTAAGCACCTTTGCTAAGAGCTTCTAAGAATTTGACAGAGCACAAATGAGCACTTACCCAACGTGTTTTCTTTTCACCTCATTGCCGTGTGCTGCACTAATGACAATGTGTAAGCAGGCTGCTTTCTTCTATACTTTCTTTGGTCATTACATTAAGCTCTGGATGTGTAGTTAGCCTTCTGCTGGTCATTGTAATGGTCACTTCATGACTCAGAAAAGAAGACAAAAATCCATCTTCATTTGAAGACGGATATGAGGAATGATGTGAAAATCAACATAAGGAGAGACTTGACTTAGTTAAAAAGCATTAAACCAGTTCTTTAAGATCGACAATTCCCCCCAAAACACTTTTACTGTTTAATTAATATGGTCCACCAAGTTACAGATTCTGCATACTATCCTTGTAATTACCTAAAAAATTATTTTAACAAGATACTTCCAATAGCCCTCAACTCAGTTCTCTTCTTAAAACTCGTGCTTTTAACAAGAATGTGTGGCTTTCACTCCATGTGTCCATGCATTTGTGCAGCTATAATTAGGCTGATCAACTCTGTCCTTTCCTTTAAGTAGGAAAAGATGAGGCTGACTAAGCAGCTTTTGTTAAATTTGTTGGACAACACAGATTCCCAGTGGGCACAATGGGTTTCTTTAATTTTTCTGAGTAATATGTTGACTTTCCTGGAAATCTCTTGAGATTGAATCTAAAACTGTTTTTATGGCATCTTTGTAAAAGTTTTCTTAAAAAAGTTGCCTTAATATTCTATTTCAGAAACTTTTTGGAGTAATTATAAGATTAGAGGAAGTTATCCTTTTTATGATTATTCTTTGACCTTCGAGGTATTTTATTGGTTTTTTAATAAAAGAATCTTTAAGAAAAACAGGGACTGTATAATTAAATATATATGTTTATCATGCCTGATAAACATGCAAATGATAAATTACTTTATCACTTTAGGGAAAGCGTATGTTTAGTGTTCAGAGAGCTTTTGCCTCTTAATAGGTATGTGACCTTATGTCAGTTATATCAGATTCTCCCACATTGATTTAAAAAAGACTCGCTCTGATTCTTCTTCACCCATGCTAGTAAACATTACACTCTCTACTGACATAGCCATTATTGAATAATCTAAGGTCATCTTTTTCGCAAAATTGACAAAAACTTTTTAAAGTAATGTTTTTTAAAAGGCCCATTTTTATTGTTCAGTGTGGCTTGTAGGACTTTGAACTAAAAATTTTTGAGGACATAGTTTGCTCGAGAACTCTCTTTCCTCCATCCGAGGAAGGTTGTCTTAGTTGCGCAGTTGCAGTGCCACCCTAGTATTCAGGACTGCCACCTTATTGGTTTGAAGCAATGGGCTAGGCCAGGCCAGGATGGTGCTTGCAAAGGGGGACTGAGATCACCAGCTGTGTTTCACGGGCAGTAATGTCATATGATCGCATGTTTTCAGAAACAGTTTTCCAGGGGGAAATGAACCCCAGCTTCTCCAAATAAGATATGGAGAGGCTGTGGTTTAATTGCCCCTGAATAGAAGGGCATTCGTGTGTATAGGGAAGGTGTATGTTTAGTGTTCAAAGAGCTTTTGCCACTGAATACTTGTGTGATCTTGTCTAAGTTATCTCAGTTTCTTCCAGGATATAAGGGAGAGACTGCCTAATTTCACACAGTTGTCATGGAGACGAAATGAGATAATGTATAGGTGCTGAAAGATAGCAGGGGATCAATACTTTTCCTTCCTTTTTATTCCTCTTAACATAGCTCCCAGAGCTCTGACTTCCCTGTACCTTCCAGATTGTCTCTGCCAGCCTGCGGTCCGCTCTTTGCTACTTGGTTTTCTGTGTTCTTGTTTCTTCAGTCTGCCTACATGCCAGACACTATACCAAACGCTGAGATCTTGTAGGTGAGCAGAGCAGAGCAGAGCAATACAGTGTGAGCTGCAATGGAGATACACAGGTAGCCTCCGCATGGATTACTTACTAGGCCTGGGGAGGTCAGGGTAGACATCATGAAAGAGGCAGAGATATTTGAGCTGAATATTGGAGAATGAACAAGAGTTTGTCAGTCAAACCTGATAGCACTGATGGTGGGGGAGGAAGCACTTTCCATGGGAGAAGAAATGGTGGATGCAGCACTTTGGATCACAAGGGGCTTAGTGATTTCTGGGAATTATAACTAGCCATATTTATTTGGAATGCAGGTACTGAGTGGGAGATGGGCGAACAAGGAATTTATATGGATGGAACAGCAAAATTAAGGAGTATGGATTTGTTCTGTAGGAAATGCCACCATCCTTGTGTTTTTATACTTGATTTTAACTGTTTGCGTGTGCATATGTGGTGAACTCAAATGTTATCTTATCCAAATCCTATTTTCTTAATCCTGTTTATCCTGCCTTTCCCTAAACTTACAAAGCATTTTGTGTATATTCTCTTAGCAGCCACTACTTTTCACCTTTAAAAAAATAGTTACAGCTAAGTTAGCATCTTCACTCTATAGTTAGCTTCTAGAGAACGGAGTTTACACTTGAAAGTCCCTAGGTCCCACTGGGACCCCTGTGGCATCTGCCTCATCTGTAGAAGGTGCTTAAGAAACACTGGACAGTAAAGGAATGGACAGAAGGGTCTGTGAGCATCCTCAGCTTCTTCAAAGACTTCTTGGCCTTGAAACATTGTGTCCAATGAAAGAAGCCAGTCACAAAGAGTACAATTGTCTGATCTTAGTTTTATGAAATGTCCAGTGTGTAAACAAGCCAGAAAATTAATTGCCTAGGATTGGAATTGGGGGCAGGCGTGCAAGTGGATAGGCAGGTAGGAAGCGCTGGTGGGGGTACAACTTGGTCAGCGTATGGAAGCCATCGACTATACACTCCACATGGGTGCATTTATGGGAGAAAAATTTTTTCTGAAAAGCTGTTAAAAATACTTTTGAAATCTTGTCAAATTTTTAAAAAAAGTATCTTCAAATGCAAGTTTCCCCCTGTTCCCCTGTTTATGGAATATACTCAGAGCCTTTCCTTACAGTATTTATTAATTTGCTTTAAAATTTTGACTTGGTGTTTGGGAATGCAGCGTCCCCTCCAGAGACGCTGGGGAGTGCGTGCGGGCCCTTCTGCTACATCTGCACAGTGGAACCTCATCTATGTTGGGGGCACAGCAGTGAGTTCTCTTAGCGGCTGCAGAGTGGCATTGTTGGATATATTTGAACAGCGTTTTTTTATTTTTCAAATTTTTGTGGAACTTTGTCTTTTGGGAGTAGTACATGACTTTGTCTTAGAAAGAAAGATAGCATCCACAGACATAGAGGGGGTGGTGCTATTTCTGATATCTTTAGAATTAGGGATGTAGATCGTTTTTAAGTCTGTTGATCTTGCATTTCTCATTAACAGTTCATTTTATTTTAAAAGTCTGTTTTATGTTAAAGCACTTATAGAGCCATTCGTATTAATAAAACATGTGCTCCTTGATAGCTTGTTTAGTATGGTTTCTCTTTCTCTCCCATTGTAGGAACTAGTAGTTTCTGTGTTGATGAAACAGCAGGGAACACCTATTCTGATATGCTCATTCACGTAAAATTTAGCCCTCTTGAGAAGTGAACAAAGACCATAGCCAAAAGGCATTCATCAGACACTCTAGCCCCAAGATATCTTGAATGAAATCATCATCAAATAACCTAAATAAATCAGTTATTTCCTGACACTGCCGCGCCAAATGTAATCATTTACATTATTGTGTGTGCATTTTTCTTTTTCATATGATTGCCAACTATCTTAAAAACATGGGATGCTTCAGATTAATGTTTTGGGGAGGCTGATAGCATCTACTTGACCTTGATTGAACATGAATAGTGGCCGTGGGTGGTTCTTTACCATGGATAGGATTGTTATTAAGGTTGCTGGAGAGACTCACTAATAGCAAAAGCATCACATTTGATTTCTCTTCACACATCCCGAAACTAGCTGAGTGTCCCCCAGTGCTTCAGTGGGGCTGAGTCAGTAGGTCTTTCCAAGAATGAAGGGAGGATGCACCTGACCAGAGAGGGTGGAAGATGCAGGATTTTACTACACATTTTCCTAGTTGTCCCAAATGGGATCCCCTTCCTTCTGCATGTGACCCAAGGGCTGCTAAGATACCTATTAAATAAATCCTAAAACGGTTTGGTGGAAGGGGCATGGATATTGAGAGAGATTAAGTTCTGATACGACTGAGCCAAAGAAACTCAGAATGCATTTTCACAAAGAAAGAATGTGTGTAGCTGAAGAGACTATTCCTAGAATAATTCTTCAGGTTTATAATGGGGTTTTGGGCTAACTTGGAAACTGACATGCTGTGACACTTTGATGGTGAATTTCCAGTGAACTTTGGTACCACTGAGGTGTTGATGGCTTTCCATACCTCACAGGCAAGGTTGGCTCCTCTGTACGAGGAGGCTTCTTGTAAGAGGACTTGAAAAGCCTCACTTTGGATTCTAAAATATGGGTTCAGATATTGTCCCTATATAGGTCTGGTGGAAACAAATGGATGAATATTTGTACACACATGTAGAAAGCTGAGGACCATCCATACAGCTTTCCATAGTAGTTGGATCAGTTCACAACTTTCCACAGTGGTTGGACTAGTTTGCGTTCCCACCAGTGGTATAGGAGAGCTTTTTCACCAATTGTACACTTTTTAGATAAGAACCATTTTCACCCATCTTTGTATACCAACACTTACCTGGGCAGAACACCATTTGAAGAAATGATTGAGTTTGAAGCTATGTGTATTTGCCACTTGAGTCATAGTTACAGTTTTATGTAGTTATAACTATGAACTTATTTGTACATGTCTGAACATTGAATCTTTTTTTGAATTTTTCTTATATCTTTTTTTGAAGTTTATCCCCAATTTGAAATATACATTTATCTCTAAAAATTCATTTCTACATGTACATCTATATATCTATCTCTCTACGTGGATATGTATGTATACCTCAATTTATGGTATGGAGTTGAAAATTTAGATAAAATATAAAAATGATCATGGTACAAGAATATGCTTTTTTTAAAAAAAAAAGTTCCTTTGCTTTAAAGTAATATGTTTCATTATTTGGATATAATGATCAGAATAACTTGGCCAGAAAAACATGCTGTTGGCAGCTTCTAGGTTTAAAAAAGCTGTTCTAGAGAATTAGGGGAAAAATAGTAATTAAAAGGGTATTGTGAAGGTTGGTGGGTCTAAATTTAACATGCCAGCTGTGTTTTGGTTCACAGGTTTGTGTGTGCCATGCTGTCTCCCCCAGAGGTCTGCCTGCCCTGTTATGAGCCAGGAGCATATTACAGTGGAGACTTCTGAAATGCAGCCTCAAGAAGTGGCTGCTTGAATGGGTTAGTGCCCTGGTGGTCTGCAAGGACCTGTCAGCATCTGGAGAAGTTGAAAGTTGAAGGGCTTACTGATATTTGGCTATCCGGCTGGGCTGTGGTCTGTTTCTGAAAGAACTCTTTACGAATGGAGCACAGCCCTCTTCTCTGTGCTTGAAATACAGTGTTTTATTGAATCTAAGGTGCCATTAATTCTAAGACACACCATTATTTTATGTTCCACTAAGAAATAACCTTGACAACTGAGCCATGATAAAATGCTTTCTTACCCATTAGAATGTTCATTTTATATTTATTAGAGGAACGTAGATTAAAAAGGAAAATTGAGGTGAAATGAATTGGCTACAATATCTTGATACTTACTGACAATTGGAGTGCAAGTCTTTGAATCACTTTCTGACTCCGAATTGTCCCTGTCAGTGGGTTTACACACGCTGAGCCCTCTGTGCCATTATTCAGTGCACTGGCAAATACCACATTTCTTAAGAGCACTTTTCTGTCAGCTGGAGACTTTGTCTGAGCTGCAGACATTCATTCTGCACGCTTGGGCGCTACTGTTTCCTTCTTCTTACATGGTTGGTCCCTGGCCCACAGTAACAGTAAGATGCTGGCGATACCTGAGCTGTTACCTTGTGAATATACTTGCTTCTCAGCATCAGGCTCCGGAAGCAGCACCTGAGCAGTGAAACCTGACCAAGGGGTCACTCCGCCTCCAGAGGCTAATAGTGGAGATGTGGAACTCGGGTACTCTTCCTTATCCTGAGCAGTAGCTCCCACAGTGAAGGAATTTGTTTCACATTGAGACACTGTTATTCTCCACTCATTTTAACGTACACTGCTTTTTATATTTTACGGAGAATCTCAATGGAGAGTTTAACCTGAAGAGGAAGCCCTGTTCTCTATGACCTGGTGAAACATCTTTCAAACATGAAACTTACTTTCAAACATTCATAGTTATGTGTAGAACACGAGGAGTACAAACCTGAGGGAGTTTTCTGTTCTCAAGGCAGCGATGGTTAAAGGAGGATAGGATTACCCGGGGAACAGGAGTACGATATAGCCTGGAGCATTGCAGCGGCTACGCTTCATGTATCAAAGAAGTGGAAGTAAGCCTCTCCATTGTTTTTTAAACATGGAAGACCACCATAATAGAGCATGTAAGTAAGAAAAAAATTAAGTAGGATAAACTTGCGGGCATTCCTTTCCCTGGATTTATTAAGTTTATGTTTACTGTCCGCAAATTAAAATAATCATGTGTCTGAAGAAATATGAAAAGTAAATATTTATAATCCTGGATTGGCTCTGAATCAGGTTATTATTAGTTTTCTTTAAAAGATATGTATGGACAATGAGTGAAATAGAATAAGCTCGTAGATTATAGTATTTTGTGACTTAATTTCTTAACTTTGATAATAATACTGTAGTTAAGTAACAAATACTTCCTATGTTTTGGAAATCACACTGGAATATTTAGTGGTAAAAGTCTTGTGTCTTCAAGTTACCATTACAAACTGAAGAAGAAGGTTGTGTGTATATGTGGAGAGAGAGTGGGAGAGAACATGACGAAATATATCTGATAAAATGTTAGAAATCTGCGTGAGGGTAACATGGAGATTTTTGTAGCATCCTTGCAACTTTTCTCTACATTTGAAATTATTTCATAATAAAAAGTTAAATTGAAAACTGCTAGGATACTGGCTGTCTTTCCTTCAAATCAATATATAATTTTATGTGATTTTAGTACAGTTAGGTGCATTTAAGAGAAAATTCTGCTCTTTTGGCAGAAACTTGCCAGTGCCTTTACTCTGGGAACGTGTTTTCAGAAATCCCGAGGCAACTCTCTTGTAATTGTATTTATATATTGTGAGGCCTGTTTGGGGAGTATTTGTACATGTTTCTATATCATTGTTGTTCTTCAAATACCCCTATAATTGTGTCTGAGAGATTTTAAATATTTTGGGGGGGACTATTCCCCACACTTAACCTTTGATAGTGAATTCCCAATTATGTATGAATTGCTCTGTTGATTTAATTTATAGAAAGGAGGCCTCCTTTACTTTTTAAACTAGCCTATTAGTCTCTGCCCACTTCCTGCTTCTTTACCCTTTCCTTATTTGTCACCCTTTTTTCCCTCTTTTCAGCTTGATTTGTTTTTAAAAATCAATGAAACCCTGCCTCTTCCAGGAAGACTTCCCTGATCATCCCTTTAAGACTGACCACTTCTTAATCTACTCTTACCATGCTCAAGTTTTGAATATTTTATTGTTTTGTGCTGTTCTCAGTGATTAAAATTATTGCTGCTTTGTGGTCATTTAAAGTTATGTGTTCTTATTAGTTACCCAGTTAGAATCTTGGCAGGTACAAATTGCTTATCCTCACAGCTCATAGCCGCTGTCTCTATAGGCAGGTGTTCACTAACTGATCCCATCTGAGTAGGTATCTGTTACTGGACCCAAAACTACTGGATCTAAAGCTGCCACCGTTGCCATTTTGGATTGACTGTATTTCTCCTTCTACTTGCCAGTATTTTAAAGATTAAAGATTCTTTGTTTTGCCTGCATTAGTTGAGATAGCATTTTCATAATTTAGCCAATTTATTTGCTGTTTTAAATTCAGACTCCACAGATAACTGGATTTTTTTTTCTACCTGTAATTTTCTACCTGTAATGTTAAAATGTGTAAAACATATTCGAACAAAATAAACATTTCCATATATCTATAAATATGTTATACTCAGTGGTAAAGATAAAGCAATGAGACTCATTTTTGCTTGAGGATAAATCACATTTGCATCTTAAATATAACTGTTAATGTTTCTCTTGATTCAATTCAGGTAAGGGAACTTTTCTTGAATGACAAAAATTTAGGTGATTATGTAAAATAACAAGCTGTGGATCTTTGAGTTTGTATCTTAATTGTCATTTTGATGTTTTTAGAATATATTTTTATAATTACCAGAGGATAGGATGTTTTATAAGGTTTGGATTATAAAACTGTAAAGGGCCGACTTTTACCTTTGTTTTCACTTGCAAACTTGTTTTTTGGTTAAATTCTTTAGAGAAATTATATTGGCTTATATATGCTATTAACTCTGGCATCTTTGCCATAATCTGGCATGATCTAGAATTTGATTCATGGTCCTCTATACATTATCATCACCCAACAGCCCTCAGAGGTATTGGCAAATGAGGAAACAGATTGGGAGGTTGGTTGTCTGTCGTTCACCATAGGTAACAATGCCTAGATTTAAGCTAGTCTGTACACTCTGTTTTTGGTATTCCCATGAAACCTACGGATCCATTCTCAGAATATCACTTCTCAATATATAAAATACTTAGTTGTTGGAAACATCATGATGCAAAACCAGAAAAATGAGGTCATGACTTTTCCAACAACACAATATATTGCTTCACCAAGGGAACAATTTAAAATGATGTTTTCAAAATTACAAAAAACCCCCCAAATTTGTAATCTAGAAATATGCTTACTCATGAGCCTACTGGTAAAGAATGTGGTGCTGGGTTATTAACAGCTGTTAATTCAAGATTTATTTTATTTATTTATGCAAACAAGAGCTGGGGTGTAGGCCAGAGGGGTGGGGTGGAGGATTCACGAGAGACAGAGTGGGGAGCAAAACAGGCATATTTGCTGAAATACACTGCTGAGGGGAGTAGTGGGCAAGACAGGAGACGTCTGCTGTGCCTTGTGGGTCAGCTCCTTGGCCGGGGGATTGAACTTGTGCTGCAGTAACTGCCACACTGCCAATAACTTGATAGTGCTTAGACTAACCTCTGTGCCACCAGGGAGATCCAACTGTTAATTCAAAATAGCGATGAACACGAATCATTTTGAAATATTTAAAACTATTGTAATATGTTATAAGAATATCTGATTTCTGTTGGCCACAGAATTACAGGTTCTGGGGTGAAGCCTACTTGTTTTTAGACAATGATCATAACTGAAGGGAATTCTTACTTTCAGTTAGAAGTTAGTGAAACTAAAGATATGTTTTCTTTTTGGTGCAAGTTGACAAACTTCTTAAACTCCCAGGTTAAGAACCGCACAAACTTTATTGTCTCTCATACCAACAAACTATTACCTGCTGATCTTGGCACAGATTAGGCACTTCACAAAGGTTGAATAAACAAATTGCAAATGGATAAATATTCACAAAAAGGGATAATTAAGGCGTCTGCATATTTCGAGAGCCTTGAGGCTAAGAATTAAAGTTCACCTTATTTTAAAATGATTAGAACTTATATTGTAAATTATTTGTGTTTCTTAGCGCCCTAGGCAGTCCTCTGCCTACCAGAAAGAGTATATAATATCAGGGTATTTCTTCATTAAAAAAGTTAGCCTTCTATAGTTTAGCTCCTTTTGGACAATTTGTTTAAATGGGGATGGTTGGCTGTCAGTGAGAGTTTGAGTTCCCCCTTGGTGGTGACTGGTACATGGGACACAAACAGGACCTGAGTGGAATGGAAAAGGGCCCAGGAATGACAGGGCACCCCTTTGCATTGTGTAATCCTGAAAAGGTTTGTTTTGTTGCATTTTACCTGGTGAGTCTAAGCCTCTTTATCACCTGTCAGACCTGACAGCTTAAGTGTATTATGGTTGCTTCTGTTCTTCCCCCAAAATATAATTCTGCTAGTTCTTTTGTTAGTTTAATAGGAGGTAACCACTTAAGAACATTTTATATCCCCCTTAACTGGGGAAGAGGTAGGCTGTTTCTTCTTAATAGCTAAGGCCATGCTGTGTGATTCAGCTGTAGCTCCAGAGATAGTAAGTAACTTGGATGATGTTGACTGGAAAAGCTTTAGGTGGAGGGGGAAAATCTGCTCCCATCCTCACCCCCCAGTTTACAAGAAGAATATGGCCAGCTTTCAGGCCAGCTTCTGGCTGCAAAACTGGAGGGGCACTCTTGACAACTGCTTTCAGCCCCGTCCTCCTCCCCTGAGGCTGTGTCAGGCCTGTGCCTCCATTCAGCTTCTAGAAGCTTCTAGATTCTCTCTGTATCTACTGGGCTGCCCTCTCTGTGCTTTCCAACACCTTCTTTGTTAAGCGCCTGCTCAGTGTCAGCCCAGCCTAACTTACTGTATTTCACACAAGTAGTTTGTAAAAACTTTTGGCCTGAATGTTTCTAATCAATTTTTGCTTAAGGTTAGACCAGGACAACACTTTTTTTTTTTTTTAAAGATTTATGTATTTATGCATACAAGCACTGGGGTACAGGCCAGAGACATTGGGGGGGGGTGAGAGGATCCACCACAGAGAGCGGGGAGCAGAACAGGCAGATCAACGGAAGTACACTGCCGAGGGGAGCAGCGGCCACAGCAGGAGAGGTCTGCCACGCCATGTGGGTCCCCTCCCTGGCCGGCGGCAGGGATCGAACTCGTGCTGCAGTGGTTGCGGTTTGCTTCATAGTGTGTTGCTTAACCCACTGCGCCACCAGGGAGGCCCAACACTTTTAACTCCTGACCATCTGAGGAAATATCATTCTAAATTTGGCTTATAAGTTGGATGGTACACATTTTTTTCTTTCAGTACCTTTTCTTTTAGAATGAATGTTTTTTTGGTATAACTGTACCTACCTCTCTATTTAACTTTTATTTTACTGTGTCTCACTAGGAAACTTCTGAAACCTAAAAACATAAGCATTTGTCTAGTGATAGGGAAACTATGAAAGGAGCCATGTCTGCTTAGGTTATATTGCACCACTCTAAAGTAGTATTTCCCAACTGTAGATTTGAATGACAGTGCTGTTGTTAAAAGTGCTAGTGGTGGGTATTTTCATTTCTATTAGCCAACCAATAAAATGATTACTTAAATATTTTCTTTGCACGCATGTCTAAAGAGTTTCGTAGTTATTAGTGGAGATGGGTTTCATTCCTTCAGCTATGTTTCCACAACGTTGATTTATCACACCTGCCATGGTGATTAGACATTTATGTAGTTTAACATTTTCATTCATAGTCATGTAGTATTTAATTTATGCCCATAATGGATTATTGGTTAGAGTCTGGAAACATACGGGACACTGATGATGAAAAGCAGGTTAATGAGCATCATAAAAATGATGATAGTTCTGAAAATGAGCTTTTGGATGCTGTTCATTAGATCAGCAAGCTGTATTCATTTGATAAAAATTCTCATACAACACACTGAGGTGTGTCTAATATTTTAATACTTAATGTTAAAAAATAAAGTCGGGTGATTTTATTTTAAATCAGTTTTGCTTTTAATTTATTGGAAATAAAAACTGTCTTCCCTTAAATATATTTGCATTTCCAAATAGCACCCTGAGATCTTTTCTCTTAACTTGTCATTTTGAAATAGTGCATAAAAAAAATCTAAAATTAAACTACTTAATTTACTTGTGTGCCAAGTGTAAGAATTCTGAACATTAAGTCGGGAAAGTAGTTTTTGTCTATTTTTGCTTCTATGTTTTAAAATACTGTTGGTCCCCCCACTAAACACAATGCCACTTTGGACATTTTTTGTATACTAAACACTGAAATAAGGTGAATTTTATTTTGATGTCTTATAAATGCTATTGGAAGGTTATAATAAACTTTGTCATTAATATTAGTAATTTAAAATAATTTTAAACTTAAAATCACTTTATCATGTAACAAAATGTCCATTCTTTAAAAATTTACCTAAGGATGTCTTAAGATTGTGAGAGGATTTGTTCTTGGAAGCTTTCAGAAGTATGGGCATCCACTGAATGTGTAGCAGAGAGAAGAGCTCTGGGAAGAGAAATGAAATGTCTTGGTTTCTGCAAGAGGGAGCAATTGAGTGGAAATGAGTACACACTGGCAAATATCACAGCTGGCTCTGATGTCAGCAGACTTGTCCCTGCTTTTTCCCCTGTGCAACTGCAGAGTTGATGGTAATGATGACAGCCACCTAACAGGGGCACCAAGATGTCTACTTCTTCCTGGGGTGAAGATGATTTGAGGGTTACAGGATTGTCTGGGAATAGCAAGCCACAGAAGACTCCTTCAGAAATATTTTCTTTGTGTTAAACCTTTGGGAATGGGGGGAGCTCTGTCCTGAGCGACAAGGCGTTTTAGCACAACAGTAATTGTGGACCCTCAAAGGGAAATATAAGAGAGTTTGAGAGCATCTTAGGGAAATGCAGAAATATTACTGTCGTGTGGATAAGAAAAGCATAAAACTACATAAGTGCTCATTTAAAAAATGTGTTCCAATCAAGCTTGCTGCTAAGTGAATATGTTTAAGTGGATTATAGTTCTACATTTACATCTTTTATAAAATTGGACATGCTATATTGGAAAAAATGGGCCCCTGGATATAATTTGCATTTCTTAAGAATGCAGCAAATCTGTCACTGAATGCTTAAAATAATTATTTTCTTACAGAATTTTAACACTAATGCTAAAAACATTACCAGTAGCTCTAATGTATTAATATTATCTAACTTATGCCCAGGCAGACACTTTCATGCCTAAACTAATATTTAATTTTTAGCTAGCAGCTAAAGTCTACATAGGGACTGTCAGCACATCAGAGGGGGTACTGGAGTCTTATGCTTGTTCGTTTGGGGCCTTAGGATTTCCTGAATTTGAGCAGTGGAACAGAATAGTGGAAGTAGGGTTCCTTGATGTACTCCCAGGATAGAACTGATCACATTTGAGTTTTGTGCATCTGATTGGAGGAGGTGGCGATGGAACAAAGGAACTTGTGAGTTAATCAATCCCTCTTTTCAAATTGTTAGTAGGTTTGCAATGGTAGAAAATCTGTAGGCAAAGAGGACCTAGGAGGATTTTTAGTGGACCCTGTTGCTGTGATATAGAATGCCACATGAGAAGACTGGCGGGAAAAATTTAAGAGCATTTCTTCAGCTAGTCAGGGTCTCAGCCAACTTTGAGAAAGCTGTAATATTTTCTCATAAAGGTTTAGCTTGCCAGAAAGGTGGTAAAAAGTTAGTGAGTTATATGTCTGTAGGTAGTATGATTACTTTAGAAAATGTTAAATAGGAGGTGAATGGTAGGGTCAAGCCTTGAGGATTGTCAGGGTAGAAAATACAATTCAGTCATTTTGATGAGTAACCTGTAAATTGCTGGTTATTTGAAATTGGAGGACTACCTTCTTAGGTAGGGCTTTGGATAAAGCAGCTTTTTGGGAACTAACATGGTATCTGATGAGGTGTTGGTACATACCAGAAGGCAATGTAATTTCACAACATCTTATTGCATGTTCACTTTTATTTTGCAGGTAAGCAAAATGATTTCACAGGAAAGCTAATGATGCACATATAGCCTTGACTTTGCACATATAACCAATGACAGAGCAGGGTTTTAGACCTCAGCGGTCTGACTCCAGAGCCGACAGGCTTTGCTACCCTGCTGTAATGTCATGGGCAGAAACGGGTTGAAAGTAAAGATGATCTATCAAAAATTCACACCCCTCATTTTAGAAGTTGTGCAACCAAGGCTCTCCTAACTAAATTGGATAACTTGCTTCTGGCTTACTTACCCTGGGATGGACAGAGTGCCTCAGTGACTTTCTAGTTTCCTTTTATTGGGCATATCTAAAGAGGGAGACTTTTCTGGGGCAGATATAGGCTTCTGCCCTCAAGTCAATCTTTCTCTCTATTCAACACAAGTGATTTGTTTTAGGGTCTTATGTGAGCCTGTTTTGAGACTCCTTTTAATTTTTCTGGGACTCAGAACAGATAGGTTAGAATTTTGAATCACTGTTGTGTTGTATCAGACTTTATGGGGGAGAAGATTTGGCTGCACTCCCATGGTCTAATCAAGACCCTAACAGTGACTTAAAAAGTTAGAATTTTATTCTTGACTCTTACAACATTTTGGGTAATTTGATAATTCCTTCACAGTGGGACCCAGGCTTCTCTGTCTTCCTGCTCCGCCTCCTTGGGGTATTTCCTTTATCCATTGAGTTAGAGTGGCTCCTAGCTATCTGCTAGCCCCGTCCATGGGGAATGGTATGGAAGCTCTACTTCCCATGTCCACTCACATATTATTAGCCTGAGTAGCCATGACCCTACACAATTGCAAGTGAGGCTGGAACATGCAGTCTTCATTCTGATCAGCTGTGTGCCCAACCAAAAACTGCCCCACCATGCATCACTCTCCCCACCTTACCCCCACTGCCTGTGCTGTGTTAGTTGGTAGTTGACAGTAGTAATTTTTTTGGTATACTTGGTGAGGGTGGAAATGGGTTATACATACTGAAAATACTGGCATCCCTGATACACAAGTTGTTTTCAAAATAGAGCTGAGTTAGGTTGGAATATTTTGGTTACACTTTCACCTCACTTTCTCACATGCCTGAATTCCCGTTATACTCCAGATTTATCAGCATAGATGAAAAATTGAAAAGATTTGGTGTTTTCAGTTTATATCTACAGTGCATGAACAGTACTGAGGATGCCTCTGCTACTGTAAGAAATGAATAATTTAGTTCGATTTTCCTTTAAACTAAATAAATAGGATGGAGATTAAACTGGTGATGAAACTATAGTATCTGCTGGCGTGTCCTGCCATTTGTCATTTTTACCCTGTCTTGAAAGCTTTGTGAAGAGGTGATAGTTTTGGTATTTGTTATTTGGAGACAATTCCCACAATTAGGTATTTGTGTCTTAGCCAGTGTTTGCAGTGTGTGCATGTACTAAGCAACTTAGTTTTTTCACATTGAATAACAACTTTTACTAGAGATGCTTTAGGCCATGAAATCCCCTTGAGAAGTTGTCAGATTCTACTTTAAGGAAGCAAGACTAAATTTTGATATGTATTTCTTACTAAGTACAAATCTAGTCAGCAAGCAAAAGAACATTAAATGTTTTATTTTGCTAGTGGCAGCAAAGAATGCCATAAGAGAAACAGTCCAAATGCATAGTTGAAGTTAAAGTTTTCCTTGAGCTTATGCCTGTGTGGAATAAAATAAATAGGTTGCTATGTCTATTTCACAGCCAAAATGGACAATTTATAGAGTGATTTTCTAGAACATCCCCAAATGGAGTGACTCTTTGTAACAGTGGCTGCTACATGTAGGAAATATATCTCCATGGAGCTTTATTATCATTATGTTGTGGGATATTTGTTGCATGATGTAGAAAATCCTATCGGTGGTGATCTTTCATTCCTTTTATCTGACTTAGCTTAACCTCAGCTGACTGCTTAAGTCAGTGACTAAGAATTTTTCATCAGCTGTCCTTGGTAACATGTATCATTCATCATACTAGGACCAGTGGTATTATCCATTGAAAAATAAAAATGGAAGGCAAAAAATTAAATGTTACTTGAGAAATGGAGGTGAAAAAAGAATATTTGCACTCCCTAAGACTTGCCCCCCCCATGTATATTTAATATAGCCATTGAATATATTCTTTTTTAGACACTTTGAATCTCAATATTTTAATACAGAAGAACTCTCTAGAGAATAGCCCTTGATGTGTGGTGTTCCGCTAGACAGCATAGCAAGAAGCTGTGTTATAAAGTCTGTCCCCACAGACACTATAGTAATGGTGTGTGCTTATACTTTCTTTGAATAATTTGCCCTTTAATAATATATCGTCTGTTATAATGGACGATTTTGTAAGAAGCAAAAAAAAAAAAAAAAAGTGGAGTAAAAGAAAACACATTTGTTTTCTTGAATCTGTGGTACTCTCTTTGTGTTTGCCAGTTTTCTCTGATATAATTGTGGTTTGAACTTCTGTTAGCTAAACCGATAGCTTTTGTACATTTGATGTTCATGATTGAATTGATGAAGGCATTTAAAAATCAAACTGGAATTTATTGCTTTTATCCATTCCTTCCAAATTCAAAGGTCATCATTATTTGCTTTTGTTTATGGCATTCTAGGCCATCTACATGGGTATTTATTTCTTTGAGATGATTTCTTTATGCTTGTCTCAGTGTTGGACATAAAATATACACAACTAAATGAAGACAAAATGTATGTTTAGTTTAATATCTTGTCATTTTCACTTAATTGGGAGACTCTTTTCATGGATTAATACTCATTGAATCATGTTCTTAATATTAGCTTAGTGATTCATAGAATGGCTATACTCTGTTACTGTGTCCATTTCCTTGTGCTTGAATATTTAGTTTGCTTTCAATTTTTCCTTGCTTCATATGTAGACTATATGTTGCTCTACCTCATTGTCTAAATCTTTCTTTTTGCCACCATCCTTCATGTTCCTAGGAGGAAGATTTAATAGTTATTTAAAGTGGCCATGAAAATTAATTTTTAGACAATACTTGATCAGCATCAATTTTACTTACCCTGTAGTCTCCATCATTCATCATAATCTCTGACTTTAGCAGTGCTCAAAGACAATGAAAGAGATACAAATTAATTCTCATTACTGTCAGATGAGATTCATTTACAATAAATATGTGGACCTTGGAGGCCAGGAGCTAGAAATACTTGTATAATTGGACATAGACATCAAGGCTGATCCTAAATCCTCATGAAAGATGTACCATAATTTTTTTGGTTATAGTATCTCTTCTGTGGGTTGAAAAATTGTCACTCTTAGCATGTTGAAATTCTGAAGAATACATTACCTAAATATATGGCAAAATATAATACTGACTCAAAGAAATGTTGTCCACCATCAGTAAGGAGTTTCAAAATAAAATGCTCACCAGCATTTTCAGTTGAAGGGAGTTTCATTCTGTTTGTGTAAAGATGACCTTAAACTGCCTTCTAGATTCATTTCATCTTTAACAGAAACATTATTGGTAATTTATAGATAGGAATTTAAGTCTCAGAGGTTAGAGTCAGGAAGAGAACACAGGTCTTTTTTAAAACCTGGTTTTTAAATTAAAATTCCTTTCCTATGCCTTTCCATGAGCTCCGTTTTTCTCTCTGTTTAAGAGAAACCAAGTATGATGTGCTTTATTTCACATCCTATGATATACACACACACACACAACTTTGTCAGGTCAAAGTTTTTTCATTAGTTTAGAGCTATGTTTCAGATACATATAAATTTAAACTTGCATACTATTTTTTTTAAAGATTTACTTATTTATGTATATGAGAACTGGGGTGTAGGCCAGAGGTGTGGGGGGAGCGTGAGAGGATTCACCAGAGACAGAGTAGGGAGTAGCGGGTTAGACAGGAGAGGTCTGCTGTGCCATGGGGGTTAGCTCCCTGGCTGGGGATAATACTCCTGCTTCAGTGGCTGCTGATCGCTTGATAGCACTATGTTTTTAACCCCTGTGCCACCAGGGAGACCCTTTTAAAGATTTATTTATTTATGAATACTATTCTTTTAAAGATAATCTTATATAAGTTATGCCATACTCAGTTTTTTATTGTTGAATTCTCTATAAGTTATATACCTAATATAAATGTGTCATGCCATTTAAAAGTGTTAAAACATGCATTAAAATCTTATTAATTTGAAGTCATTTAATTGATGATTTGTCATGAAATGAGCGATTGTGGTTATTTGCACTATCAGGGTAGGGGATGGGAGATAGGGTAGAAGTAAGGGAGGGTTTAGTAAGAAAATTCCCTGAGAGGAAATCTTAAGTTACTTTGCACATTATTTTATGAAATCGTCTTGTATGTTGGTAGTCACTGTTTACAGAAAATACGTTTGTATTCTAATTATTAGTTTCATTAAGACAGTTCCTAGGGCTCTCTACCTGGTAACACCCTTTTAAAGACTGGATTCAATTGTTGAAGGTACTTAAAAGTAACAAATGCATTTCTTTTAAGGCATTTTGTTTGGACTGTACTCATTCTTGTTGCTTTCCTATTATTTATTCTAAATAGTTTCACATTATATGCTGTAAAGAAAACTAATTATTTTTGGTGTTTATAAAGAAATTGTTCCCTGTCAAACCTTTTACTTCCTTAATTTCAAAATGGAATCTCTGTGAATTATTACAGGATAATTTAAGGTAAGTAACTCTAAATTGTTTTCTCATTTTACTTGAATATAAAATAATATGCTCTTATTGAACTGTTTGTTCAATGTTAATTCTGATATTGTCATCTATGAAACATACACTTTTGGTGAGCCAAGAGCTCTCTGATGTAGATAGATTTGATGGGAAGTGTGTCTGCTTGAAATAAAATCTATGTTTGGATATGTTTGTGAATGCTTAATCGTGGAAACATTGAATAGTTTGTAGGTAGACAGGTTTTCATTTGTCTTTTCCTCGAATCTTTGTGCACTGGAGTCGTGGGACTATGATTTGGTCCCACCTTTCCAAATCCACTGGGTTAGTGATGGTGTACTCATTTTTCTAAGACTCATCTGGAGGCACCAGGAAAGAAAAAACAGATAAACTGATAATTAGTACAAAGCAGTTTGACTACCCTAAGGAGTATCAAGATGATCTGTTTGAGTGGGGAATGGGCAAGTGTGATTTTGGTGAGTGCGGAGATAGAGTAAACTGGAATACTTGCACATCTTGAGGCAGAGATCACAATGGGGAAAGATATATTGCTGTAAACTCCGAGTTTATAATCTGTGTTTGAAAAATCCATGTTACTGTTCATGGATTTGTTCTATCAATGGTCATACTGGCCATAAGGCAGTAACAAATGTTTTCCATGTTTTATCTTTCTTGGAGTAAATATTTTTACCACCGTTAAGACAGTGGTACTTAATGGTGGGACAGGACTGTTTCCCAGGAGGTGTTTTAGAAATCCGGAGGGGAACTACTGGTGTTGATTGGAGTAGGAAAGGCATCTAGGAATACCCAGGAATGTTCTGCCCCTGGAAGAAGTGTCCTTTGCCTGCACCCCCCCCCCCACACCTTATGAAAATCCATACATTTGAAAACAAGCTTAAGTAGCTCATGCTTGCTTTCTGGATAAGCAAAAAGTATATTTTTCTTAGTTTTAAGTTCACTGCATTTCCCAGGAATGCAGTTGCTATGTCATAGTAACTGTAACTATTGAATTTGTGGTGATTTCACATATAAGATTCTGACTATTTTATCACAACTTCCAGTGTACAGAGGATTGCGCATTCACATAGGAAAATCTATTATTTAATACAGTTTTTTGTAAACATTACATTTAGGGTATTGATTAAAATTTTTGTATTGTATCATGTGTTTTACTTTCAGGGTAGTAAAGTGAGTATTACACCATGTGTGCTATAAAAAAGCAACATTGGGTCTGATCAGGGTGAAAATCATTGGTCTGAGCAGAAGCTCCTTTTTTATTGCTGTCTTAGGTAGAGGTAGGCTCTCAGGGATTTATATCCAGAAGCATTACATAGTACAAGGTATAAGTTAGAGGTGGAACGCTAGTGAATGACAAGAAAGTGTTCCATCATCTTTCATTCACACTGTCACTAAGGAAATTGTGGATCACTCAGAAAATAATCATAATCAAGTTCACATTATTTTCACTAAAGCCTAACTTTCCTGTGACTACTTTACTTTTAGATAAGAGGTAAAGTACATTCTTACATTTAAGAGAGTAAAGACAGGACAAGGTCTTTGTTCTGGAATCCTGTGTACAGTCTTGTGTTTTATAAGTGGTGAAATCAGTTATGATCAGCTAATTCACAGAGCTTCCACAATGCTTCACAGAGAATTATTTTTGTTTTATTAGAGATTATGACTACTTATGACTACATTGAAAGGGTGTTTTCTGAACAATAAGTAGAGATTTGTTACTTTAGATGAAGGAAAAAATAACAGGGCTAGAGATATAATCTGACTTCAAAAAAGAGCCTGATCTAATTATTACAATGTGAATTAAGAAAAAAATAAAGCTCAGTATATTACACTATAACATGATGAAAAAATATAACAATATGTATTATGCTGTCTCACCATTTTAATACATTTGAACTACCATAAATAAAATATGAATTACGCATGGGTGTAAGATCTGAATTGCTGTTTATAAAACTTCCCTGGAGAGGCTATTGTTCAGCTCTGGTTAGCTAGTGTGTAAAAGAGGTTCTTTTTAGTGCCTCACCTTTCATGGGCTGTAAAGGAATCCAGTGAAGCCCAGAGGTCCTTGTATATGTGATCTCTCTGCTATTTCTACTGTCTAGTTGTGGGCCAGTATCTAGAAATAGGACTCTAGTTGCTGGTGTATAAAAAGGGTTGTGATTGGGTCAACATATTTACTTTCATTTGAATGAAGGAAAGCTTCACAATTGGGTTACTTGAGATTTCCCAGGACTGTAGAAAACTAGATAAATGTTAGATTTTTATTTTCAGACTTTTGACTCTTATACTTTCCTTAGGCTTTGATTACATGCAGAGATAAAATTAAAGTCTCCCTTAGCAAATGGTCAGAGTTTAGAGAAGTAGTTTGATTTAGGAATTTTATTAGTGATTAATGCATTTTCGGACAAAATATAGTTTCTATTGCACACCCTAGTTCTAACACAGGAAAAGGGGCAATTGGTTTAGGCATCTAAATACTGGTATGGTATTTGACTTTATTTACCAAGGCAAATTTTTTGGGTAAGGACATTAGTCTTGGTTAAAGATTTTTAGCACATGAAAGTAGGCTTGTCCACTCTGTCTCACTGTTACAAAATATGCTTTAATAAAACCTGCTGTGAACCTAGCATCAGGGTGGTAAATTACAAAAGTGAACTAGAATATAATATATACATGTTAATTGGTTTGTATGCGTTAAACAACCAGATCTTGGTGAGTAACATATATTTTTTTTCTTAACATCGTTATCACACTCCTGTGTAATTTCCAAGTCTCCCCAAGCCTGAGCATAATTTACTACAAATATATTCTAAGTTACTTCTGAGAAACAACAACTAGCATCCATCTTCCTTTATAATTTAGTTACAGATCATTGATTATGGCTGCCCTTCAAATAAGTATAAGCTACACTATTTGCAGCATCATTCATTATTGGTAATTTTTTCACTTCTTGTTTCATTTCTAAATGAGAGATGACTGTAACTGCTGCATTTTGTTGCTCTTCCCCCACTTATTCCTGATGCCCACACAGTCTGGTTTCCAATTTACCATGGGGGTGATAAGTAATTGTAAGCCTTGTTGCCAGGTCTTCCTCCATGCCCAGGGTAGATGTTAATTCACTGATCCTGAATTGGCCTCAGAATCCCCCTTCATACAGCACCCAGGCAGCAAGTGCCCGTTGATCAGAATTGATCATTTCTGCACATGGTATCATGATTCATTTCTTCCTTCCCATTCCTTCTTTGTCCCTAATGATGTTCTGCTTTGACTCCCTTCCCTCATCTGGGCCTATTCCTTAATCTTCTACTTTTTTCTCTTTATACATTTTTTTTTTCCAGGAGATTTCATTGAGCTCAAATCTGTAATAGTCATTCCCAAATCAGCATTTCCAGCCAAGTCTCAAATAAAATCTGAATTTCAGGTTCAAATATCTAATTGCCTACAATTCCATGTGGTGATTCTACCATTACTTTCAATTGAATGTGTTTGAAATGGAACTCATTATCTTTCTTCCCCAAACAGCCTCTCCTTCTTTACTTAATTGACCATCATGGGTATTAATTTTCTGGCATCTGGCTGCACCTTTCACTTCTCCCTCTTTCATCTCGCAGACAGTCGCAAGTGATCAGTTTTTCCCATTAAAGCTCTTGTATCTTCCACTTCAACTTTAGGCCAGTATCCTCGTTCAGTCTCTCATCACCTATTGCCAGTATCTCATGTCACCTGGAGGGCTTGTGAACACACTGATTACAGGGCCTCCCCCCCACCCCCATGCTTTTGGGTTTAGGGTTTGGGGTGTGGCTGAAATATTTTGAAATATTTGCATATGTAATGAGTTTTCCCTGCTGCTTTAAGGGGGGGGGGGAGGAGAGGGCAATGAAGCTACACTTTGTGAATTACTCATTGCCTTATATTTTCCCCATCCTGTTTATCTGCAAACCTTTGCCAGTTTAAATTTCCTATCACCACCTATTTCCTTGCATTATTCAGATACTTGCATTATTCAGATGCTTTACAGCTATCCAGAATGCGCCTTTTCCTTTTTTTAAGATTTATTTATGCATACAAGAACTGGGGTACAGACCAGAGGTGCAGGGCGGGATGGGGGGGGGAATGAGAGGCGTCACCAGAGATAGCGGGGTGGGGGGTGCAGTGAGAGGAGTCACTAGAGACAGTGGGGAGTAGAATAGGCAGAAAAACTGAAACACACTGCTGAGGGGAGCAGCAGGCGAGACAGGAGAGGTCTGCCATGCATGTGGGTCACCTCCCTGGCTTGGGACCAAACTCGTTTCGCAGTGACTATGGACAGCTTCATAACCTCTTGCGCCACCAGGGAGGCCCCAGAATGCCTTTTTCTTAACATTGTTACCCATACTGCTGTGTAATGTCCAAGGCTCCCCACGCCTGAGCATAATTTACTCTTCTATTTTCTTCTTATAAACAGAATTTGTTGGGTGTCCTTCCCGTATTTCTAATGTAGGCCTCTGCTCATGTCCCACCTCCTCATGAAGCACTCCATGACTACAGCTTGCCAGTAAGTTTCCTTAATGCTAAACCCCAATAACATAATTGTATTCAGACTGTATGTGTTTAGTGTTAGGGATCATATGTTTTCATTTCTTCTAATAACTGAGTCAATGTGAATTTACTATCAAGTGAATTAATAGATTTCTCTAGTTTGTGTTATTCTTAGAGGTCATTTCATTTGGGAGAAAATAATTTAAAAAACAAGCCCAAATGGCTTCATACGGTTAAACAGAGGACAGGAAAAACTGAGCTTACATATTGAAATTGAACTCTTGTAACGGGTATATTCAGTTCTTTTTTTTTTTTTTTTTAAGATTTATTTATCATAAAAGAGCTAGGGTACAGACCAGAGTTGTGGGAGGTGAGAGGACCCACCAGAGACAGAGCGGGGAGCAGAACAGGCAGATTCACTAAAGTGAGCACACTGCTAAGGGGAGCAGCAGGTGAGGCAGGAGAGGTCTGCTGTGCCACGTGGGTCCCTCCATGGCCGGGGATTGAACTGGTGATGCTGTGTGGTAGATGCTTCACACTGTGGTGCTCAACCTGCTGAGCCACATTAAGTTCTTAACGAATACGAATACCTATTCTTCTAGCCTTGTAAACAATATAGTATCAGTAGTGGTGGCTTTGAATTTTCTGTAAACAAGGACTCAGAAGCAGAACCTGGTGGTGGTGGTGGCTTTGGGGGTAATGGTGGTGATGGAGGTGGTGATGGAGGTGGTGATGCAGCTGCTGCTTCAGGTGGTGGTGGTGACGGTGGTGTGGAGTGCTGGGAAGACTTACTTTAAGTTCTCATTTGAGTAAGTCAGACTTTGCACTTAGATTGCATGTGATTTTATAGAGTGTGAGTTCCTTCAAATCCTCCCAAGCTACCTCAAAAGTTGGAGACTTATTTTACCTCATGAGTGATGTTTGACTCCACAAATCACTTAACATGTTTTTACGGAACATCTATGCGCCAAGCAAAGCTGCGTGGCATTGGTCTCCCCACCACACTCCTCTGTTTTTCTTTATCTGTAAAGCTTAGCTGCTGTGTTTTGTAGTTTGCTGAGGTTCTGATAGACAGTTTCTCCAAAGGAGCCAAGTGTCACTTCAAGGAAAACAACTGACAATGTTTGTCACCAGTGATAGTTTATTTCTTTACCTTAATTTTAGGGGCCTTTTAGAGAACTGGAGGGAGGCTCAAGCCATGAATTAAGTGCTGTCAGTCTGCCACTGAACAGTCATGTAAGTTGGGGCCTCATTTTACAGATGAACTAGCCCTGCTCATGCACTGACATCCTCCTGAGCAAAACCACCAACATGGGTAGTGGCAAAGCCAAGGTGGGAAGGGGAGCAAGTCTCTCTTACGACATCTTTGAGTACATATTCAGGACTCTTGCAAGGAAATGGAAACAAGGTTTGGTGGTTCTGGTTCTTTATTTGGTGGTGGAGATTTAATGCTGCTTAAATTACAGTTTTATCCCCAGTGAACAAAATACATCCATTTGTGAAACAAAAAAATTAAACTATGCATCAAAAGGCAATATCCAGAGGTAATTATTATTTTTTAATTTAAATTATAGATCTTATTTTCCTAGGGGCTTTGTGAGGGCTTGCAACTATTTTTCAGGATATTAAGACATGAAATAGTAGATGTCTCTGATTCTCAATACTGGTTTTATGAATTGTCTGCTTACAAATGTGGAAACGAGAATATGAATGATGAGCTTGTCTGTTGCTACACAGTGTCTGCAGCTGGGTATTGATGTTTGTTTTCACATAGAATGGGACATGGCGCTGCTTTTCATGAGTGCCGATTGTAAAGAAACAATAAAATAGACATTATTTGCATATTGTGCCATTCAAATTAGAAATTTACCAAGGTATATAAATCCTGACAGAGCAATAATACTACAAAATAAACCATTAACTTGATGCTCTTAATGTTTAGGTTGCCAAACTCTTTGTAACCCTGCCTTCTCATTCAGTATTTATGGTTATGAATGTGCAGTTAGAGATTTTCTTTCTAATATTGTCATTAACTATATATATAAGTAACCTCATTTACCCTGCTGAGAATCAAGACAGAGGACATTTTTGAAGGCAGTCAACATATATTATCCTTAGGTGATAGTGAATGTAAGTATCATACTTATATGTGTCTGTGAGTGTGTGTGTGTGTAAATCAGGTTTGTCTGCCAAGTAGATAGTACATAAATGAGTAAATGGCAAACTTTACATGTTTCTTTCTAACCCTTGAGATTTATCCTGGTCTTCTTTTGACTCTTCTTGCAATCATATTCTGTATCTTTTAGAAAATGGTAAGGAAACACATCAGATTAATCTGTGGCCCATGCTGTGAGCCATTTAGTTCTAATATACTGTGTGTGGTATTTCACTGATTGCATGGATGCTTCTAATATTATTTTTTAAACAATCAGTGCTCTTTTTATATTAATGAATTTATTAAAATTGTAGGATTAATGGATATTGCCATGGAGCTGAAAATTTTTTTTTTAAAAGATTTATTTATTTATGCATACAAGCACTGGGGTACAGGCCAGAGGTGTGGGAGGTGAGAGGATTCACCACAGACAGAGCAGGGAGCAGAACAGGCAGATCANNNNAAGCACACTGCTGAGGGGAGCAGCAGGCACAGCAGGAGAGGTCTGCTGCGCCATGTGGGTCCCCTCCCTGGCCGGCGGCAGGAATCGAACTCGTGCTGTAGTGGCCGCGGTTTGCTTCATAGTGTGTTGCCTAACCCGCTGCGCCACCAGGGAGGCCCGGAACTGAAAATTTAACTTGACTATCTTAGGCCATAAGTTTTAGGGCTCTGTTAACCTCAGTCCTGGAGGAGTCTGGAGCTTTTTCTCCAATCTGTGCTTGTTTTGGGCAACATGCACCTATTTTCTTCTCGCAGTTGATCTTCATAGTTTCTCTTCAGTGTTTTTATGCTAGCATATGAAAATAATACACTTTGTAAAATTGAACATGACATGTATCAGAAAATGGTAAAACCAGAAAGAGAAATAGAGTAAAGGAACGGTCCCAAAGGACCTGACATTTTTCTAAGAGGCAAGTCATCATTTTCATTAAGTAATTTATAGATTGTTTGAGAAATACTGTAATTGGAGAGGGAATTATAGTGTAAAGATTATGGAAAGAAAATGAAGGAAAGGGAAAGATACAGGGGGGAAGTTAGAGAGGAAATTGGTATGTCTCTTGAGGTCCAGAGAATCTATCTAAGTTTCAAATCATGGTTGCGTTTTCAGCCTTTTGTTTTTTCATGGATGATGAGGCGTTCATTAAATCATTCCAGCTTTCAGAGTCATTTTGTTCAACATTCAAGGAAGTATCTTAAATATATTATCATGTCCCCTTCCCCCTCCCCCCCACCTTCTTGAGCCAAGTTTAACTAGTGTTTCAAGACAGTTTGGACATAAGTCATATAACATAAAAGGCTGGTGTAATGAATTTATGCTATACTTTGTCTGAAGATTAAGACCATGCTTGTTCACAGTTCCCAAGAATATGCAGAATCTAAAACAAGATTAGGAATCTTGGAGTTTTCTTATTTAATCCAGAAACCAAATTAGAAACTTAGATTCTTAAAATGTCTTAGGAATTTGAATTCATAGAAGTTTCGAATGTGGCTAAGATGAGCAAAGATTGCTAGGCAGACAGTAAAGAAGAATCTTTGGACTAATCAGAACTTTCATTTACAATGTTGTTTATTCAAAAAACAAACTCACAAAAATTTGTTAGGCATTGTGAACTGCTTTCAACTATACAAGTATTTGTTATTTTAATAATAGTTTCAAATAAAATATTGAGAGCCAGACTTGCAAGCAATTGCAATGATTGACTTTTCTCCCATGTTTTACAGTCAGTAATTGACAAAATCCCAGTTTGTGTTCATAAAGAAGAAATTAACATGATTTTTGAGAGTATTTTAGAAAGTACAGGGTACAAGTATGTGAAGAAATCATCCTCTGCCTTAACACATTTTATAAGTGTGCATATATATATAAAAACTATGGAAACATACTTAACTGAGCTTGAAATGGTTTTTCAGATTTCCATGGCAAATCTGATTTTTATGATTGAACATTTCTCTTTTTATTTTTTCTCATTTCACAAACTTTGCCAGTCCCCAAAGATTGGGTTGGAAACTCCCTGTACTAATAGGCAAAGCTGGTCTTTCCTGTGCTTCTCTTTAAGTAGCCCATCCTGAAACACTGACCTTTTAGTTTAATAACAGTTTTATTTGGAGAAAATGTTCAGATCCTGAGAGCTGAAAAGAGTGTTTTTAGAAAGGCCATTTTAAATCGTGGTTCCAAATGGTATATATCTTTTTCTGTTGTGTGTGCTGGAACCGGACTATCAGAAGGAATATATTGTTGTTTTCTGTATTCTATTGATTTAAAAACAAATAACCTGAAACTTAGATTTGCTCCAAACCCACTATTATACTGGTTGGTTTTCCTGCTTGGGCTTTGATTTGTTATTTCAGATTTTAAACTCTTTATGCTAGGTCATGCTGTATCTTTTGTTAGTTTAAATTCTCCGTGGTAGTGAAACTAATTATCTTTTCAACTGTGACCTTGGACATAAGATGCAGAAGTCCTGTTTTTTTTCTTTCTTTCTTTCTTTTCCAAAGATAAGCATGCTTGGCTTGATACCTTTACTGATGCAAAGTGATGCCAACCAGCCAGTTCCCTTGGACATGACTTCCTCAGTGGTCTTGGGAATTTTCAACCCTCTTCCTACTTTTCTCCCTTCCTCTTTGGCCCCCCCAGGTGGTCCCCCCAAGTTATCCACATCTGTTTTCCATCACGCCTCCAGGCAGTTGGCCACCAGGGGGCAGGGCGGAGCTGCAGGGAAGGTATAGAGAAAGTGACACAAACCTGGAGCGTCCTCTCCTCCCTCCTGCAAGCTGCCATCGCCAACACCCAGCTGATCACCACTTGGTAACGGCGGCCTTATACCTCATGATGAAAACAGCAACAATGCTGATTTTGGCTTTCCTCCTGGCAGGAAGCCCTGATTTTAGAGGCATAAAACGCACTGTGAAGAAATGAGATTGTTCATTAGCTCACTTAGAAAACATGTTGTTGCCACATACTTAGATCTGGCATCCTGAGTTCTTATCCAGCCCTTGTTTTAATGCACTGAATGGAATTCAGCTGAGCTGCAATGGAATATTTGAATTGTGCCTAAGGAAAATTTCCTGTGGTTGTTCGGGACAATCTGGGGAAACTGTGTGTTGACCCTGACTAGTATGCTAAACTTAAGAGTGTAGTTTGATCAGGTAGTGCTCCTTGTGAAATATTTTTATTATCATTTTTGCCCTTATTAGAGCAATTAGTTGGGAATAACTTGAATAAAACCCTAGCGTTTGCATTGTTTTGGCTGTTTGTGAGAATAAGTGAAAACTGTGATCATGTGTGGAGTGCACTTTCTGGAGATACCGTTGTCACTCGTCCTTTTTGCTTTTAGATGAGGCTCTCAAACCTCAGAAAGTTCACTGACTAAGGTAGAGCTCGTAGGAAAATTCACACTATTCAGACTCTTTGCTGAGCCACCTCCATCGAATTTCTCTGCTCTTATTTGTATTGTTGAAAAATCTTAAAGTTGGCCTGAATGCAAACAGAATTTGCTGCCCTAGTGTTTTTTTTTATTTCATGTGACCTTTTCAAAACAGACTTATCTCTTTTTCCTGCTGTAGCTATGATGAGGAGAGAAGCCAGGCAGTATCATGGTGTAGAGTTTTCAGGGGCCCTAGAGAACAGCCCTCGAGAAAAGTGCTCTGAGATTAATAACTTCCGCAAGGTCCCTCAGACCTGAACTAGTGTTTATTCTGATAGGGGGCTGGTGAGGAAGGGAGGGCACCACACCTAGTGCAGGTATTACCATGCGCACACGCACACACACACAAAGCATACAGGCGGCATGTACTCACCCTATTGTGGTGATCTGGTTCTTTAAACTAAAGCTCTTGTTTTAAACTGAGAATCCTGCCTCAGTGATGCCTGAAGCAGCCATAGGCTATTCCCAAGGTCAAGATAACTGAGAAGCTGGCGACAAGTTCTGGGGGCCGAACTTGTTGAATATCAGAAACTTTAACTGTGGTGGGCTGTTCTGATGGGCTGTTTGCTATGATTGTCTTTGTGTAACTCATTATAAAATTACCAGCTCAAGATGAGATAGCAGAACAGTTCCTTGGTTCTCTCAGATCATTGGCCAGTGATTTGAAAAATAAAAGCACCTATAGATTCAATTCCTGTCTCTGCTTATTGGCTTTTGGTGGTGACAAGCAGCACAATGAGGCCTATTCCCAGTAACAATTTCTTTCTCTGATTCCTTGTCCTTTATTATTTTTTAAAATTATAATTATTATGTACTTCTAAACACAGCTTTGTTGAGATACATTTAACATTCACACTTTACCTATTTAAAGTGTACAGTTGAGTGACTTTTAGTATTAAACATTGCACAGACATCTCACAATCAAATATCAGAGCATTTTTGAAACCCCAAAGAGAAATCCTGTACCTATTAAGGTGTCATTTTTCTTTCCTTCTATCCCAGGTGACTGCCATAATCTATTTTATGCAATTACAGACTTGCCTTGTCCAGACATTGTACATGGTAGAAGGAACAAAATGTGGCCTTTTGTCCTTGGCAGTTCTCATTTAGCAGAATGTTTTGAAGCTTCATCAGTGCTGTATCATGTATCAGTACTTCTTTACTTTTAATGGCTGAATAATCTCACACTGAGTGATTATAGTACTTTTTATTTATAAATTCATTAGTTGATGGGCGTTGAGGTTGTCTTCACTATTGGGCCACTATGAATAAGGCTGCTGTACATATTCATGTGCGAGTTTTGTGTATACATATATTTCAATTCTCTTGAGTATAAGAAGTGCCCGAGAATAGAATCATTAGGTCCCGTGTAACTGTGTTTCATATTTTGAGGACCTGCCAAACTGTTTTTTCCAGTGCTTACATCACTTCAAACTCACTACTGCAGTGTGTGAGGGTTTCAGTTTTTCCATATGCTTACCAACACTTGTTAATTTTGCTTACCTTTTCAGTTATAGTGGATTTGAACTGGTACGTCACTGTGGTTTTGATTGGGATTTCCCTAACGACCATTGATGTTGTGTAGTTTGTCATGTGCTATGGTCACTTGTGTTTCTTCTTTAGGGATAATGCCTGTTCATATCTGTAAAGGTTGATCAGGTATTTCCACCCTCCCACCACTGATGATGGACATCTGCGGTGCTGTGAGCATTCCAGGGTGGGCATGCGCAAGTGGGCGCACCTGTGTTGGACACGGGCATAAATGGGTGGCGTCATGAGGACGCCAAAACTGTGAGGATTGACTAACAGAGAGAACTGCGAGGACCGGACCGACCAACACAACCGACAGGATGAGCAGCAGCAGCAGTAGCAGCAGCAGCAGCAGCAGCAGAGAGAGAGAGATGAAGCAGCCGAGAGGGTGAGATGCGCTGGGGGCTGGGAGGGCTGCCAGCCTCCCAGCCCCCCGGCACCCCTGCCTGCCATGTACCTGGCCACTTCTACTAAATAAAGCATAAAAGCCACTGAGGGCTCCAAGACTCTCCTTCCTTGACCCGTCTGCCCAGAACCATCTGGAACCTTGCTCCTGCGCCCCCATCCTGCCGCTACAATATCCTTTGCCCATTTTAAATTGGGTTGTCTTTTCATTGTTCAGGTATAAGAGGCTTTTTGTGTATTCTGGATAAAGTATGTCAGCTATGTGATTTCCCAGTACTCTCCCTTCTGTTGGTTGTGTTTACCTTCTTTTTTTTTTTTTTTTTTAAAAAAAAAACATTTTATTTATGCATATAAGACCTGGGGTACAGGCCAGAGGTGGGAGTGAGAGGAGTCACCAGAGTCAGAGTGGGGAACAGAACAGGAAGACTGACTGCAATACTGCTGAGGGGAGCAGCAGGCAAGGCAGGAGAGGTCTGCTGTGCCATGTGGGTCCCCTCCCTGGCTGGGGATCAGACTTGTGCTGCAGTGACTGTGGAATGGCCACAATGTGGTGCTCAACCTCTTGGGCCACCAGGGAGACCCCTGTATTTACTTGATGATGTAAAGTTTACATTACTTGGTGATGTCCTTTGATGCTGTTGTTTTTTGATAGTTCACAGCTAACAAGAAGACATCCTTATAAGCTTTCATAAAGTTTCTTTGTTATTGCTCACTGCCAGTTAGATTTTAAAAAGGTTTTTGCATATCTTGTCAGTGCATTTCTACACTCCCCACCCCCCCCACCCCCCAGGTGAGGTACTTACAATTTCTGGATCATCAAAAGTGCCCTGGTGGAGCACAGGCACTGCTGCCTTGGTTTCCAGCTAATAGGCTCAACACTTTGCATCAATAGCCAGGTCCTGTGTGGGTTTCTAGACCCTCCCAGGTACCTCTGGTGCTTGCTTGATCTTGATTTTGGGTAGTGAGTTTCTAATAGAGAGGAAATAGTCTCTGGTTACTTTTCAAGGAGGTCTCTTAAAGAATTATGTCAAATTTATTTACTTGCTGTTACAGCTATAAGACTCTTCACAAAACGTATAACATTCAGGCACTTCTCATTAGAAAGACCAGCTGTTTAAAATCAAGTCACTAGGTATTTGGAAAACCCCAGCCATATTCTCAGCACTGTTCTGTGTTTCTCTCCAATTGCTGACCTGAATTTGAATGACATGTTTTCCAAAAAATATGGTTTCAAGATTTTCATGAATCATGAATAAATGAATGTAAATACAAAATGATTTTCTGTACTATGTGATTTCTAAAAATGTTGACTTAACCAAGGGACAGTGTTTTGGAATAATTTTCTTCTCTTAATTTCTTTCCTTTTTGGAATAATTTTCTTCTCTGAATTTCTTGCCTTATGGCCACCCCGTCCTTAGGTGCATGTCAGGCTTTATCGGTAGGACATCATTTTAAAGAATTTGTACTTAATGATTCATTCCCTACCGGGCAGTAAAGCAATTTCTTGAGTTTATTATAAATTTTGGCAGGTGGAAATTTTGAGCTCACCAGGGAGCTCTTGATTAAATTACTCCTGAAGCGCACTAATTGGTCTTTCCCACAGTGCTCAGGTAGCTCCAAGGAGACACCAACCAGGTGGCAGGACTAGCCCCCTCAGATCTAGTCTCAGCTTAGTTTTCTGAGTAGTCTTTTGCTGTTGTTTTCAAGAAGTCACTTATTTTCTCTCTTTTGCTCTTTATTAATTCTAGTTTCTGATGAAGAATTGAAAAGAAGAGTAGCTGAGGAGCTGGCACTGGAGCAAGCCAAGAAAGACTCTGAGAACCAGAAGAGGTGAGTTTCCAGTGGCCAGCAGGGTTTTGGCATACCCGTTATAACACAGATATTTTTAGAGCAGAGTGATGGGCGTCACATTCCTCCATTGTGTTTGGACTTCTGAGTGTGCCGAACATAGGAACCTGACCCTTTTCAATTCCGGATTGTGCTTGTTAAAGGCCTGTATTACCCTCTTCTCACACTTGATTGTAAGTGACCCTGAGAGCTCTTCTGCAGTCCTCAGTTGCGTGAGGACCGAGTTCTGTTTTCTCATTATGCGAGGAATAAGTTTAAGGAGCCTCCAGGCATTTCTCAGGTAGATTCTTTCCATGACTGAATTTATGATTGAAAGTTATCTTGTCTACTGTTGGTGTTAAGAGTAACTATAGTCTAGTTAACAACGAATGCCTTGTCATTAATTGCCCATATCAACAAATTTGCTAATTAGTAATACAGTTAATTAAAAAAAAAATGAAGACGTTCCAGAGATACTGAAATCCTCCATGATGCTGTTCTATGGTGATAACCCATTTTGAAAATTTGATTCCTTTAGGTTCTTTTTTTTTAATGGTATGTACTTCTTTATTTCTGTTGTCATTTTTTAATACTGTGCCTGCTAGTAATTGCTAAAAAATGTTCATTGAAGCATTTTTGTAAGAATAGAAAACTGGAAGAAGCCCAAACACCCAGCATGTAGAGCACGGTGAGTGAATTAGGTTCATGGGAGAATGGAATATACACAGTTGAGTAAGTCTTCAGTAGTCAGGAAGATGTGGGAGAGCTGTAAACTGGGGGGAAGCAACTTTCAAGACCGCATAGATAATATTTTTTTGGTGAGAAGCACTACTTTTTAAAGACTAGCGTATATTTATTCATAAGAATATGTGAATCCATTTTAATCCAAGATAGAGTCATGTGCTCTCCATCTGTGTGAATTTTGCATCAGGGGCACTGCTGTATTGAATCCTGGGGTTGTCTTCCCGGTGTGAACAAGGAGCTCATGCCTGCCGGTAGCAGGCGCTGAGTGTATGTTCTTGTTTTGGGCTGCTTTACTGTTTTGCTTGAAAGAGCTCAATGTAAATAATCTCTGAGTTGGATTTGTGTCTTCATTAGTCATAGGACCTTCAACATACACTTTAACCTCTGTGAGCCTAATATTTCATCTCTACAATGAGGGGCTTAAAAAATGTTCTCTAATGTTTGTTTTCTTTTGATGAATTGCAAAAAGCTAGCTCTATTTTGCTGGATACAGGACATGGGCTTTAGATTAAGAGCATCATTTTCCCAGGAAATAGAGAAGATTCGTGGCTTAGGGTTTTAAAAACCAAGATGTCTTTGGTACTGCTAAAAGGGTCTGGATATTTCAACAGTTTCCCAGATAGCACTTTATAATTATTTTATTGGGTTAGGTCAATGGCATTTATAATTAGATAGTGAAGTTTAAATATTCAAAAAATATTCAGATTATTTTCATTAAGAAGCCAAGAAAGTCAATATTTTGTTATGGTAGAATTTCTTGTCTTTGAAATTTTATTCTTTTTAATTGAATTTTATTTTAATAAAGATTTTGGGGGGTTAGATGCTTATATTTGCTTTGCTTATTCTATTTCACATAGAATTTTTTTTTCTGTTCTCATATAGTATAGGCTGTTACATTCAATAACTCTTACTGTGGTGGGTGTTTCCCCCCCTTCATTATTCAACTTGCATTTGTTCTGCCTTGGTCTGTGAAAGGTAAAGGGCACATGAAATAATAAAAGGAGCCAGTTTTATAGCTCATCTGGACTGGGGTTGGCAGCCTTGCTGTAACCTGGACAAATGACTATTGATAAAGAATGTATTTTCTGTCACCTTTAAGGAGAGCGGAGGGTGGCATAGCCTTTTTAAAATTATTTTTTCTTTTTAAAAAATGTTTTGTTTGAAGCCTTCTTCATGAAAACTTCCAGCTGCCAAGTCTTGGCAAAAAGTGTGTGTTCATCTGTATGATAGTTCCGAGAAGAATCAATAGTTATTTTCCCCCTCTTTTTTTCCCTTTTCTAAGAGAAGAAATTTTAGAAAAAGCATTATGAAAGTTTTATGTGCAATCTCATAAAAGAAACTTTCTGGAGTGACAAAGCAATTATAGCTTATTGTGTCTGTTACCTTAATTGAATAGTAAAGCCTTGTAAGCAGTTTTATTTAATTAAAAAAATTTTGAGACAACTTTGGTTTATAGTATTGTATGTGATCTAAAGTTATGGGGTCACACCCTTCAGGTGTATGTTAACCACCACCAAGCTGCTCAGAGTCCTCCATTGCAGTTTGTTAGCAGTTCTAGAAAGTGGTCCTTCTGCCATTGCACTATTGCTTGTACATGCCCTATGTACCAAGTTTTCTCTTTCACCCCAAATGCACACTCATGATTAGGATTCAGAGGCACACATAAATGCATTGAATTCAAATGCCTTTGGGAGGAATTGGAAGATGATTTTCTTGGCAGTATTTTTCTTTATAGAATATTTATTATCATTGATTAGTTTTTATATTATGGATATTTTTAAGTACATTCAAAAATAGACACTCATGAATCTCCATGACCCATCATTCATAGTTCTTGTTTCAACGCTACCTCTTCATTATTCCTATGTAGTAAGTGGGAAACATGCAACATTTTTCATAGGTTGTTGAAGTTTGTGGCAGGAAAATATTCTGAAATACCTTCTCTCAGACCAGCATAAATAAGGACCTTATTTCATTTAATTTGTTTTCTTAGTGAATACACTGAAATGTAACTCGGACTAAACTTACAAAGCAAGAAAATAGTTTGAAGTGTATTGGATAACTCAGAGGACTCAAGAGGAAGTTTAGAGAACCATCAGCTAGGGAAGTACTGGATACTATTACAACTGTACTCTATGGGGAAGAAGTAACTCCTTGAAAGAAATCATGATGAATTTCCATAGCAAAGGGGAAAAGATGGTTTATGGCTGAATTTCATGGAATCAAAGCTGCTATTAGTTTTAAGAAGGCTTGTATTCGATGTACCACTAAGAAAAAGAAAATGCTGCAAATCATAACACAATAGTTTGTCTCAGCATTTTCTTATTGAAAGAACTCATTAAAATATACTTTGAATTTGTAGAGATGTATCACTCGTGTACTTATAAAAAGAGAAAATGGAAGCAACAGGAACACTTTAAGGCAGTGTTTTTCATGTTTTCTGGTCCCCAGGGGACATCCGACTATGTCTGGAGACATTTTTGGCTGTCATGTCTTGTCAGGTTTTATTGACATCTAGTGGGTGAGGTTAGGACACAGTGATGCACAATATCACCTCTCCTGCTCCATCACCCCCTTCTTGGCCCAGAAAGACAACGAGGCCAGTGGTGGGAATCTTAGGGCTAAGGTATTCTTAAAACCTGTTCATATTGGGTCTAATTCTTCTGATTTGTTTTTTGACTCAGTGTCTTGATGTCCTTGTTTTTCCACATAATATCATATTCTGTGCCATCAAAACAGCACTCCTTAAAAGATTGCTCCACTGTTGTTCCTGGGATTTTTCCAGGCTGCTGACACCAGTTTTGTAAATTTCAATGCTTATGCACAAGCTATGGCAACTGTGCAGGACTGCTGCCTGCCAGACAGAAATTGTAAAATGCTTTCAAACATGTGGATGCATAGAAATATATGGCCCTGGACTTAAATTTCATTGATCCAGTCCTTATGTACTCTAGGTCATAACATCTATCGCACTGGAAATGGCTTCTTAAGTATCTGGCTACTCCCACCTAATCTAGGAGCTTTTTTGTATTATTTCTAACTGCTGGTCCCTTACACATTTAAATCCCATTCAGAAATCACTTAAACTGAAGCTATTTCACTAGGCCATTTAAACTTGACACAAACTTTAAATCTCTACTCCCTTAATCTAACAGGCAGATGTGGCATAATTAAAAGTTGCTTTAGAGGAAGGTTTTCACTTGGCCACAGCAATGGCGCATCTGCTTCTGAGCACACTGTCAGTATATGTTGTATTATATCTGAAAAACATGTACACATGGAATCTCAATTCAATTTATCTTAGATCTGATTCCATTTAATGAGAATCTTGAGTGATTTACTGAGTTAATAAAATCATTCCCCCAAAATCACAGATATAATAGTCTAAAACTGTTGGTCTCATTGTTGGAATCAAGTTTACTGATCAAAATATCTAAAGGCTGGAATAGTTGCTTGTGTACTTGGTATTGAGTAAATGAAATGTCCATTTCAGCAGTTCCTTTTTGACATGATACTCTATTATAGGTTTTGGATTCCAGCTGATCATATATTGTGTTGTAACTGGAGTGGCCAATATAGCAAAAATATAATATCCTACAGTGTGGGTTTAGACTTGAAAAAGGTGATTTACTTCTCTTCTACGTCCTCCCTCCAAAAGTCAGTCTCTGACAGCAAGAAAAATGCCACTACTTCTGACCTCTCACCTTTGGTATTTGAATTTCCCCTCTTTACCTATAAAGGCAAGTGAAAGTGTTTCAGTTTTAATAACCTTTCTTCAAGAAACCAAGTAGAAAGGGAATAACTACTTGATGTTGTAACTAGCTGTACATCAAGCAAGGTTACTCATGCTGGATGATTTTAGATGGACATCAGTTGAGATTCTCCCCTGCTTTTAATTACTTGGAAAATGACATTAGTTTTGTGAAACTTAAAAGAATTAATTTGGTTTCATGAATTAGTAATAGATTTTATCAGCTCTCTGGGTAAGTCAGAGTATAATACTGCTTATTTTTCTATTCGAGTATCAAATAAGGGTTTCATTAGTTGTACCTTTTAGTTTTTCAAAGTGAAGGAATAATTGATAGGGATATTACTTTCTGTTTAAATTATTATATATGGTAATTCAGTTCAGTTTTATTATCAGATATTTTCTACCTTTAGTTGAAAAAGCTGAAAAAGGAAGGAGGAAAAAAAATCTACAAACAGGGATTTGTGGGTTAGCATCATATTGAAAATCTATACTCAGTATAAAAAATCACCTTCTTAGTGTGGCACCTTTCACACAGTAAATTTCTCAGCACTGTTTGTTCAGTTGAATTGCCAGGACAGGAACATCTTGACCATGTTTCCTTGGAAGGGGAGTCTGTGCTATATACATATTTATTCTCCTTTATACTAATAACAAAACAATAACTTAAACGATGACTTTCAACCTAGACATTAATCAGAGACTGTAAATACTTATCTTATAAATCTGTTTTAAATTTGTATAGTGTCAAACAGTTTCCACGTTGTAGACACAAGTTGCACAGCTGCTAGGAAATGACATACCTTCAGCCTGCATGTCACCTCTAGGTATACAGTAATTAAAAACAAACAATAAAACCCCCAAACACCAACTTTCGGGAGCAGTTGAATGTTGACTGTTATATTTATCAGTGGCTTATTATATGAATGTTGACTATTGTATTTATCAGTGGCTTATTATCTGAATGTAGTTTTTGAAGTGACATTGAAAGATGAGTTAGTGGTCAATATTTTCTGAGGGCATTCATAGTTGTCACAGGTGAATGAACCTCACTTCTGATTTACAGGTATCTGCAAACATGAGTTTAGAAGTTTTAGTTATACCTTTCATGTACACACATCTGATGTCCAGGTTTGTCCTGTATGGCCCTGCTGTGAAATGAGCATGTTTCCCAGTGGCTGGCTCCACTGTAACAGTGGACAGTTTGTTGGTATTGTCGATAAAATATTCCTCTATCTGCTTTGACATTTAAGAGATCCTTCTGTTGTATAAAGTCCCAATATATTAGATTAATTTTCTAATTAACCTCATTGTAGTCATGTCTTTTAAATGCATATTGTGATGCTGTTTTTTTGTACCTATAATTTTCTCTTCCATTTTCCTTAAGAGTAACCTGTTCTGAATGTAATAGGAAGATCATAGCCTAGCTCGATGACACTCTTCCCTGGAAGACAATTGGAATTGCTGTGTGTGTACTAGGTACTGGAATCTCGCGCCATCTGCTTCTTTCTTCTTCAAGTGGTGCTTTTCTATTTTTAATAGAGACAACTGCGTTCTATAACCAACAATTATAGAAGGTTGGATTATCCATTCTGTGTTTTATTCACATCTCTTTATTTCTTCTTCCAAATCCAATTTTCTTTCCTATTGATGCTACACTGCGGTAGAATCCTACCCTGAATTCTGTTTTAGAAGCTCTTTTTACATGGTAGGAATATTAATCCTGAAAAACCAGAATCAATCAAGCATGCTATAGAAATCTGTAACTTTTTTATGGGCTGTGATAGCAGCAGTGATGTTCAGTGATGTTCTTGTTCAAATGTTTCTTTTGACAGTAATTACAGTGTTTTCTCTTATGAAGCATACATAGTATTTGAAGGATTTTGTGCCAGGGTTGCTTTCTGCATTGGGAAGTTTCTAGGAATTGGTTTCTGAGTGTTCCGTAGTTGTAGCTGTCCTTATTCACATTTCCCCCTACCCAGAGCAATAGGGGCAGTGGACAGAGAGAGGGGCTTGTGATTTACATAGTCTGAGAATTATTCATGATTCCTTATATACTATTATGTTTATTGCCATTGTAATCACAGATTTGTAAAAACAGAAGACTGATCTAGACATGTGTGAAGCTTTCCAGTTAGCACCAGGACCAGGACTTTAAAGGGACTGACCCACAGTCCTGCATTGTCTGTTGCTGAGGTGATGGAATTGTATTGTCTCTCATCCTGTAAGTGTTTCTTCAGAGGAAATCCAACTCCAATAGGAAACTGATTTAAGTGCCTGGTTACAGCTAAGACTAAGTGCTGCGAGCCTCCTTTCCCCCCTTTTACTTCCTAGAGATCTGGGATTCCTCCTTACAAAGCTGAATGCTAATTAGGGCTTAGTTTGAGAAATCTCTGGTCAGGATAGCTTTCTCTCAAATTCTGATACTTTGTGTGTGAGGAGTATAATTTTATAGCCTAAGTAGCTTTTGTTGCATTCCTTTCTGTTTTAGGAGGGGGGTGGGCATTGGCCTGATGTCATTTCCTTCAGTCCAGAAGTCCATATTTATGGACAAGCTCCACGTAGGCTGGGCCTCGCCCTCAGTCCTGGACTTTCTGGAAGCCATCTGCTGATCCTGCTGGTCACGAATGTGGTGTGAGGAAGAGCGTAGGAGAACTTGAGATCCTTCTGTGGGAGTTCACGCTGGAAGCTGTGGAGAGAAGGTCTCCACTTTTCTCTCCTGACCCTCATAACTTTGCCAAAAGAGCCTTGAGCTAAAAAGCGTGGGGGCCATAGTTGTAAGTCAGATGTAAATTTTATCTCAGCATTATAAATTTCTAAATGTTGGCATGTTTGCTTGTTTAAGTTATAAGTTACACCCTGCTCTGTTCCTGGTGGGGAGAAAATCATTATCTTAAGGTTTTATTAACTATTTTAATGAGAGAACCCATATTCTTTTGCATCCCTTTTTTATCCAGAAGCAGATATCATTTGTCTTTGATGAACTCTTTTCATCATAGACGATGCACACTAGGGTCATGTGTTAACTTGTACATGATGGACAGAACCCATCAGTCAGCTAACGTGAAAAAATTGAGAAAAGGAGCGGGTGTTGTTAGTTTGTGCTTAATGTGTGCTTAGCTCTATTCTGCGTACTTCATGTGTTTTGACTCATCCTCACAACACCTCTGTTATGCCCACTGTAACAGTGAGGAACGTGAGAGGTAAGAGACTTAACCATGGTCATGTCCTAGCAAGTAGCACTTCCCCACCTGCTGACCTACCTCTCCGTGTGCACTGGGAATCTTTTCTGCAAAGCTTTTCATTTATAGCTGTGGGGCAGGAGTAACAAACACTCGGATTTTCACCTTTAAACCATTGGTAAATAAAAGATCTTTGGAAAATGACCTCTGTTGTGTACTACTGGTTATACAAGAGGCAAGCAGCTGCCCAGTATGATATTTTGAAAATTTTCTTTATCTTAGTACCAAAGTCTTTTGAGAGTCTCTTTTAAAGTTAATATTCTTTATTGACATAGGTCATGTTTTACTATCAAAGGCTTGTTTGTGTGTGTATCTTCAGTGATGGTGACAATTTAAATTTATTGTTAGTTTAAGACTGGGGACATTTTTCTTACAGCACAGCAGGGCATTGGGTATGTGGGAGCAGATGGTACCTGACCTCTTGAACTTGAGAGATGAGTATCTGCTTCTGATCAGAAAGGCACAGGTGTGCTCAGCAGCATTCTGTTGAGGTCAGTGGAGTGATGTGGACTCTTTTATGGTACGGGAATTTGTCAGCCTCCAGGATGCAGGAGATGTCAAAAGATGCACCATTATTTTAGTGTGTGATTGTGGAGTGGTAGTCATTTTGCATGTCCCCTATATTCATCCTTAAATTTTATTTTTAAAATGGTAGACTTGGACTCTTTCTGTTATTTTGTTGTCTTGCTTGATATGTTGGGTTTTCATTTTGTTACTATTATATTGCTCTTTGCACAATAGTTGAAGTATCTCTATAAGCCATCATCCTAAATTTATAAATTTATTATCTTTGTAAGATTGTAAACTTGGGTGTTTTGAGATCAGCTGAAAGTTAGGTTCTGGTCCATTGTGCCTTTGGAACTAGACTGTGGGATTCCTCTATTGAAATATATGCAGCTAGCACAGGAACAATTCACTAGTTATATATTATTTATAATTGTTTCCTTACACTTAAACTATGTAGCTCCTCCAGGCTTACACCATATAATTTGGAGGATTTTATGCTTTTATCCTATGAAAATGATTTTCACGTGATTTGGGTGTCAACTGAAAGTATAAAAATTGAACTTAAACCTGTGAATGTTTGAATCAATGATTTAAACTCCAGCTCCTTCACATGTTAGAATGAATCCTTTAAATTTCTTCTATCTTGGTGCCATTTTTGTGATGCTGATTAGATTAAAATAAAACAAAAATCCATAAATCATAATTTTGCTTTTCTGATATGTTGATTGCTTAAAATCAAACCATATGAAAACAAAACCAAAAATGTCATCTGAAACCACTAATTTAACAGGGGAACTGTCCATTAATTTAAAAATCATTATCCAACAGAGATTTGACTTAGAAAGGTCATCCCTTAAATTACTGAAAACATAGAAAATTTTGATTTGTTAAAAAAAACTATACAAAATAAATGTCTTAAAGAAATTTAAATGATACAGAAACATGAAAAGATAGTTGTCTATCTCCCCTTTCTTTGCCTTGCCCTTTCCCAATAAAATCATTCACATAGTCATACCCTAAGGGAAATGTTCTTAACAGTGATATACATACATACACACACATATATGTATACATATGCATACATATATGTATATGCATGCATATATAAAATTTGCTTTTTAAAAACAAAACAATTGAAATAAAGTGTTTTATGACTTTTTTCTCTTAATCTTATATTGTTGCCTTCTTGCACATCATTATATAGAGATGTTAAGTAGACTTTAGATCTGATAATACATACCTTGTAAGATAACTGCTGAAGAAAATACCACTAATAATAATAACACATAGTAAGAAGTAAAAATATGTAATAATAATGTCTAACAGTTTTTGGAAATAGCACCTTATCATTAATACTCAGAGCAACCCCCAGAGACAGATTATGATGTGCTAGGACCCTTACTTCTTAGATGACATGGCTGAAATGTAGAGGTTAACTTGCTTACAGTGACAGCCAGAATGTGGAAGAGTTGTAATATGAACCCATATGGTGTTGAATCCGAACAATACAAGACTGTGTCTCAGGCTAAATTATTTTCTAGCCCAGCAATCTGAATGTTCTTTTTGAGGATCTTTTGTTGTGGTTTACTGAAGGTTTCAGGATAGTTAATTTTGCTTTGATTGTGGAGCTCATTAAATAAAGAATTTTGTTTTAAAAAGAATTCACAAATGAAGGGACTTTCCACTATTTTTGTTTTTTTAATTCACAAGACTGTATTTTGAAATAAGACTGTCAAAATACTGTCAAATAGTGGGTGGAAATTAATATTTCTGTAGATTTTGCTATAATGTGTTGAAAATTGTGTAGAATATATCTGTCAACTCTACAATTCAGTTTTTGTAGAATTAAAGAAGCCAAATTATCCAAGTGAAATTCTGTAACTTGGGTTATTATCTGTATAGTCCCAGTTAAGTTTCACTTAGAAATGGCTTTCCTTCAAGTACTGAAAATGTAGGTATTAGTCTTACAAAATTGAAGATAACATCAGAATTTTGATAACCGATTACTCATTCTTTGTGACTCTTTTCCCCCCTCTTCCAATCATTTAGCCTCTGGTGTTGTTGCTTTTAAAATAAGTCGCAAATCAAGTACCTCTAACCATTTTTGTCCCTACCTTAGTCTAAGTCAATGATTCTGAAGTGATTTGTTCCCCACCCCTCATGGGATATTTGACTTTGGAGACAAATTGGAGGGTGCTAGCAAGCAGAGACTGTAGATGCTACTAAATATCCTACAATGCATGGGGCAGACTCCTCAGTAGAATTTGTTGTTGGGTCCAATGCCAGTACTGCTAAGCTTGAGAAGCCTTGGTCTAAGCCATTATCATTTCTCACTTGTACCATTATGGAGTCTCTATTCTTCACAAAGCAACTGTAGTGTGTTTTTAAAAATGTGCTTCGCATCATGACGGTTTCTTAGCTTCAGATCCTTTAATGGCTTTTCATTAGATTTAGCATGAAGTGCAAAACTGTCCCTTGACCTTCTGGCCCTCTCTTCCCCTTAGATGTTCTGTATGCTCATTGTTCATCTCTTAGCACCCTCCCCAGTCAATGTTGGTCTGCATCAGTGCCACTCCTGTTTGTGCCTTCTACAGCGCTGTCATGCGAATACTTGTATTTCTCCTCCATGTGGAAAAAGAATAGCCTATATTCCTGTACTAGTCTGGTTTCTTCTCTGATGAGCCCACAGTCTTTCTGGTGGCTTTATCTAAATATTCTTTCTTTCCTGTCATCTCACTCTACCTGTCCTTTCTCTACTTTGATTCTTCATAGCCTGTCACCTGTATGCTCTTTCCTCTGCTTGCATATAAAGGTCCCTGAGGCCAAAACTCACCTGTAGTCTCAACAAGAACACATGCCTAATGACACTAATGTTTTTGTTATTAGAGTGAAATTGACTTAAACAGGATAGAATTTGTCCAAGGGAAAAAGGGCTGGGGTATCTTCATATGTTAACAGCAGCTACCCTTTAATAATCACCTGTTGTATACAGGCTCTGCGCTACACATTTGTATGTTAGCTCTGGACTCCCCAAGGCAAGGCCTGCCTTAGCCCTGTGGGAGCCTGTAAGATGACATCCCTCGTGTTCCCCCAGGAGCCAAGTTTGGTTGGCCTCCCCCTACCTCCCAAACATACACACACATACCAAATTGCGAACAACTGGATATGATACCTGTGTTCTCTGGGTTTATTTTGCAATCAGGCATAGTCTGGAGGGGCCTGAGCATCCTGACAAATGACAGCAACAGATTTGGAATCCAGTTCTCTTATTCTGAGCCTCTTTCCCAGGACTTCCTTATCAAGTTTTCATTGCTCTTAGGAAACATCTGTGATTTATGTCTTCTCTTCTAGCAGACTTAATTGACTTTTTTTTTTGGCATGGAGACTGACTTTCTAACTATCCAGAGGCAGCCACTTACTTGGTTTCAGGTGACTTAGGCAAAAATGAGACAGTTGCTTTTCAGTCCTGAGATAGTTGCTTAGTTTGCTTCATTTTTAGTCAGCATTGTCTAAAAGTGAAAAGCAACATTGTGAGGTTATAGTCTGGGCTTTGGACAGTTTTTTATCAACTAAAAGCTTTATTCAAAATTTGGAAGTGCATATAAAACAGCTGGTATCCTGCTCTCATGCATATTTATGAGACAGGAGCACAGCATGTCTTATCCACGTCTTGGTGCCTTGACTGTGTCTTGTCTGTGGTTCTGGACACATTCCCCTGCTTAGTCCCCATGGGCCCTGTCAAAGGCTTTCCTGATTCCCTTTGACCATTGGTGCTTTATGTGCAAGAAGAGCCAGGAGTCACATGGATTTGTAACTTGAGAATTCCCACCCTTTACCTGGTTTAGTGAGAGTTTGGTTGAAAAGAGATGGTCATCTCTTGCCTTGAACTGCTGATGCTGGTCTTCCTGGCTCTGGGTCTCTGTGCCCACTGCAGGCACCAGGGGGACAGGGGCCAGTATGCCCTTGAGGCGTCCTGCCCCAAGCCCCTATTGTATGTGTTGCCCGTTTGAACATGGCCTCTGCTTCAGGCTGTCTGGTTGTACCCACTCCCTCCCCCATGCCCCACTGCCTTTAAATGGGGGTGTTGTGGTTTTCTCCTGTTGAATTTTCTTTTTTGGTGTTTTTTTTTTTGTTGTTGTTTTTTTTCATTTTCCAGCAGCTTGTCATAGTCATGACACTGAGCAAACTCAGCTTTAGACAGCTCTTTGCAGACACGAACAACAAATTCACCAGTCAGGGAACAAAGTGAGAGAAAAATGAAGAACAATATTAGAAAAGAACCCTTTGGGAAGCTGCACAAAAAATGTTATATTAAAATCAATACCAGGGCTTGACCTTTTGTGGTACTGTATATTTTAAAGCCTTCCATTGATTCTCTTTTAATAACATGTTTATTCTAGTTTACTGACATAAGCCTAGGGAGAATACAAAAAGGAAAGATCAAATTCTTTATTATGGTGGTCATTTAAATGTGTCTCAGGCATTTTTCATGGCTGGCTAGTGTTATCTTTATGTATTTCCCTTAGATTGTTCTTACGTGCTGTAAAACTGAGAGATGTAATGAAGTGATGAATTTTTTTTTTAAACATTTATTGAAAATATGCTTGGACTGGGCATGCCATATAAATGTGCCCTCTTCCTACCAATCAGAATTTCTTGCTTTTCTGTGTGTGTGTAAAAGATACGAGAGTCTTCATTTTGATTTTTTTTCCCCTCCAGTCCAGATTTCCACTGGCAGCATCATCTGCCAAGGGTGGGGACTGTATGACAGTTCTGTGCATGAGGACAGCTCTCATTCACAGTACAACTAATGATACGATATTGAAGATACAGAAATCTCCTTCCCTGACCCTTGGGAGCATTCAATCTTGTCATTTCAAAGACCGGAATATTCATTGCTTTTCACCATGTGTGGTGAATGAATTTTCTTACCTCATTCAGATGATTTCCCCCAACATACAAGTATTAAGAGATACCCAAAACAGCAGGAACGACTTGAAAGATACACCTGGAAAGGTTATCCCGTAAATGGCAAATTAAATGAGACTCAACCTGTAGAACATCAAGTTAATAGGCTTGGGAGAAATAGGATGCTTGGATCTAATTCACAGATTTAATATGATAGTGTCGTTGTTTGTGGGACATCTGACATCATGTGTTGAGAAGCCAGACAGCAGTTCCAGGAAGGCTGCAGTGAATTAGAGGACATTTTGAAAGGATGAATAAATTAATCAAGAAGCTAAAAGAATCAGAAAATTGGGAGACATGTATCGTAGCACTTCTGGGAGAGGACTTAACAGAGATGCAGCTTGGAGTACCTAAGGAGGTCCAGATCCGGGTGTCGGTAATTTCCCTGGCCTTGAGTCTCTTACTCTGAGAGTCCACAAGTCAGCATCTGCCATGCCACAGCCTCCTTTTGGCGCTTCTGGTGCTGGGCCAGGCACTCTTTGAGGGGAGGTAGTTCCTGGCCCAGCTCCCACTTTGTCCAGATCTCTTCTAGAGTTGGTTTCGGCTTATTCCTTTGACCTTGACCCTTAGTCAATTCTTGACTGTAACATCTGCTTTTCTGTGCTCCACCATAATTGTAATAATCTTACCCATAATATCCCCCCTTGCCTAAGAATGTCTGTAATGTGAAAGTCACAAGACACCAGAGAGTAATAAGTTCTTTAATCTCATTATAAATATAGCGTACAGTATAGAAAATTGGAGAAAAGCACCTGAAGTTGATGAAAGTGCCACAACCCCATGGTCCCTGTAAAACCGTGGGACTGTCTGCAGAGAGATGGAGTTTGCAGCGGCTGGGCTCCAGGTGCCCTGGGGTGGGCTCAGTGATGTTTTGAAAACGGCCACAGCAAGAATGGTCAAAATAAGATCTGATTTAATTAACTGATCCCCATCATGCTTACCTCTTGCCCCCAAAGAGAGGGAATTCTTCTTACTCCTCTGGGTCCTACTCAGACTGGTTGAGCAATCAAATTAACATCAGACAGATGAGTAGAGGAAAAGAACAAATTTAATTACACATGTGTATGGGGAGTCTACATAGAAGTGAGGATTCCAAAAACATGAGGCAAGATGGGGTTATATATCCTGACCTAAGGAATTCAGGAGGGACTTGGGGCTTCAGGGAGATGGGAGAGGGACTTACATGGGAAAGACCAGTTGGCCCTGTCATTAACTGTTTGCCCTGCCATGTACATTTCTCTGACAGAAAGGTTAATTCTGGTAAATATCCTAATTCTGAGTAATAGCCCCAGTTTTCATTTTCTGGATACTTAAGGGAGTGGAAAATGTTTCTCTTGAGTCTGCAGGGTCCCAGTTGACCTCAGCTCACAGTAATCCACATGCCAAAGTGCCATGTCTTGGGAGACCTGTCCTGAGTATCCTGGGGAGACCCCCTCCTGCACTAGAAATACAAGATGGTATTATAAGGTCAGGTGTCAGGAGAAAGAACCGATTTTGAGCTAGATACTTCCAGCTTTATGAGTAAAACAGCTCCCTGTACACACTATGTATTAAATATTTGTTGAGTGTTGACTTTGACTCTATTTTCATCTTTTGAAGGTTAACCCCTGGGGTTTGCTTTTTGGTTATTAAAAAAATTTGAAGGTTGAAATGAGAAATCTGCGGTAAGTGAAGTGGGTGTTCTTTAGTTCTTCCATGCCTTACATTTTGGTTTTTTGCTTCTTGTTTCTTTACAATGGGCTAAATTTCAAACCAGCTCAGTCATTTTTAGCTCAGTCGTTTTTATATTACATATTGGTCTTATTCTAAAAATAGACGTGTTTTGCTAAAACTTTTCTTGACTTCCGACCGTCAGCAGATGCACAGGTCTGGTTTATCGCTGAGACTCAGCCGGGAGTGAGGGTGAGCCAGGAGACCGCACACTTGCCCCCCAGGGCCACAGAGTGTGGTTTAACGTCGTGAAACAGAAATGGCACTTCAGAGGAAGAAGGGGTTTTAGTGTGTGCCCATGTGTATGTGCTCAGGCAATCAATCAATCTAGTCAATCATGAAAACAACCCAGAACTGGGAATCAGAAAAGCAGGTTTCTCGTCCTGCCTTTTTTATTTATTAGCTGTTGAGCACAGGCAGATCACAGAATTTCTTTAGTTTTCAAAGAAATGGAAACAATTATGAGCTGTAAATTTTACTTCTTTCTTAGTATTGTTGCGAACATCAAATAATGTACTGAATTTGCATTGGCCCTATAAACTTTTATAATAATGCTATTCTCAACAATAAACCTACAATTATTATTATTACTGCAGCTCCTTCTACCATAACTCTGAATCTTATGAACAAACTTCCTCCTTAGAACAAATATGACAGTGGGAGTATAATGCAAATGTTAAACCAGCATAACGAAAGACTGGCTTTTCTCAGTTTGTTATGTCATAGTGATTAAGCTGCATAGATCGCTGAACCAAAATAAAAAATATCTGCCTTTGAAAATTTTCTTCATTGCTAAGTGTTGTCCTATTTTCAAGAAGTTTCTTTTGTTCCCTCACCTCTCCTATGCCTATTTTAGAAGCTGTTCCTTCCTGTTGCCTTTTCCCTCACATTATCTTTAATTTGCTGCTTAGTCCATGGTGGTTCATTGTTGTCTCTTTCTTCTCTTTATGGACATCCATCATAATTTTGACCTTTAGGGTGGACGCCATTGTACATCTTGGTTCCAGTGGTGCTTGACCCTAGTGTGCTTTTCTGGAATGTTCCTTTTGCTTTCAAGGTCTCCTTGGAGGTGAAACTGGTCCTACCTTCCAGGAACTCTGAACCTGTCCTGAGAGTCTCCTTTAGGAGACTGTGGCAACTTCCTCAGCAGTTAATTGTCATTAACTTATTGATAACTAATTTAATATTTATTAAATTAATAAGTTAATTGTCATATTAAATCTTTCAGGTCCAAAATTCTACATGTATTTTCAAATAAGAGTTATTTTCATTAAGACAATTCAGTGAACGTAGCTTGAAGTTTACAAAGGGGGATGGTTAAGATTAAACTGATTAGTAACATGATGTCCTACGTCCCTAGTCGTGTTTGTCCTAGTACAACAGGCGGACCGAAAAGCAGCCAGCCAAATACTGCAAAATTCTCATCTCTTCAACTAGCTCATTCTTGAGTCATGTGAGAAGTTTAACCAGTTTTATATGTGTGCCTCACATGGATAGAAATAAAAGCCTAATCATGGCATTTGCTATTCTTCACATCGTTTTTCATGAATAATGTTTTATTTTCTCTTTCCATGGGCTAATCCAAACCCAGAGGGGTTAATTTACCATATGAAGCCCATTTTTAAAGCAAACAAATCTCCAGTTATTTTAAGAGACTGTTTGCCAAATGGTACTCCTGAAGCCCTGTGAACATTGGTCTCTAGGGAATTTGTAAGAATTGGCCACAGTGGGAGTTTTATGTTCCACTGCAAATGGTGTTGTGTCATCTCGGAAACATTTATCTTACCTGAGAAACTGAGGTTCATCTGGATTAATTTTAATATGTAGTTAGATCCTTAATACTTGTAGGATTTATTTTTTCAAAACTATCTGAATCACCCTCACCGGTTACTTACCTCTTTTTCTCACTCCATTTTCACTCCCAAGCATATTGCAGCTTCTAGAAATTCAAATACACTTTTTACTTTTCAATGACTTAGTCATTTCATTTCACCCTGGAAATCAGTATCAAACTATATAACAATGTCATTCATTTTCATTTTTAGTCTTGCTCAATCACTATTTAAATGAATGGCAAGTTAATATCATTGCAACATTTACTACCGATATAAGTGCATTGTATATGAAGATTTCAGGAGGCATCATTATGGTATGACATTAAATGGAAGAACCGTTTCAATAAGTGTTCTATAGATACTTGAAGAGAAAAAAATTGTAAATGTATCCTTATTTAAATAGGACTCTCATCCTGAGTTAATTCTATTAAAGCAAGCTAAAAGTGAATTGGAAATTGAAACAGTGTTATGGCTCTAATAGCCTTCTTAAGGATGGTCTTGCATTTGATAGTGCTTACCTTCATCCAGGTTATCTCTATATAAAAATTATCTTTTTGAGGTGTTACAGTCTACAAATAAAATTAATCCAGTTATCAGAAAGCCTAATTATTATGGGCTTCTATCATAAAAGTAACAATCCCACTGAAATTATGAGGGAGAGACGGAGAGATGGGCCAAAAGTAATATCTTTTGTAGTTAGAGATCTGATTTGAGTACTAGCTTTGCCTCTTTGTAACCTGTGATCCAGAGTAGGTGACTTACCCTCCTATACCTCAGTTCCCTCAGTTACAAAATGAGGTTAATAAAGAAATCTATGTATTAAGCTTATTTTAAAATGAGGGTTAAATAAGATAATGTATATAAAGTGCCTGGCACACTTTAAAGTTTTCATACAAAATGCTTATTTTTACACGAACTCTTTTCTTTCTTTGACCTAAAGAACGTTAGAGTGTGGTGATGAGGATGTAGACTTCAACTTAGACTGCTTGGGTTTGAAGTCCAGCTTTACCAGTTACTAGTTTGAAGACCTCAAAATTGCCTAACTTCTTGCTAACTTCTTCAACAGTCACTTGCCTTATCTGTAAGATGAAGGACACTAATGACACCACTGCAGGGTTATCTTCATGTTATTTTGAAGATTAAATGGAACATTCCATGTGAAATTCTTTGCGTACATAGTGATTCACATAGAATTGTAGTATATGCTCCATAAATGTGGTTATCTTATCCATGCATCCAAACATCCATCCATCCATCCATCCATCCATCCATCCATCCATCCATCCATCCATCCACCCACCCATCCATCCAACTACCCTCCCTATCCATCCACCCCACCATCCATCCATCCATTCCTTCAGGTCACTATAAAGCACTTGAATTGTGTTAATCCAAATTGAGACCTGCTCTAAGATATAAATATCCATCCATCCATCCATCCATCCATCCATCCATCCATCCAACTACCCTCCCCATCCATCCACCCCACCATCCATCCATCCATTCCTTCAGGTCACTATAAAGCACTTGAAGTGTGTTAATCCAAATTGAGACCTGCTCTAAGATATAAATATCTGCTCTAAAACTCAATATGAAAAAAAAGAGAATATTTTTATATTCTATGAGTATGTTAATGACATCTGGAAATGATACCAGTTTGGATGTATTGAGCTAAATAAAATCCATTGTTAAAGTTAATTTTACCTAGTTCTTTTTACTTTTATTGGTGGCTTTCAGAAAATTAAATATGACATTTGTATTTTGCATTATATTTCTGTTAGTCAGTGCTGCTCTAATAGGTTTTATTTTATTTAAATATTAAATTTACATAATAATGGCATCATCGGAAAACTGAAAAAAGCTCTGTACCCCATCTCACTCCCCAGTGATAATCATTATTAAAAACTTCTTGTGTAAGGGACTGAGGTGATGGTGCACGGGTGAAATGGTGGTGGGTACCCCCTGGGGACTACAAATGATGTCAAATATAACTAATAATAAAAAAAAAAACAAAAAAAAAACTTCTTGTGTATTCTCCCTGCCAGTTTTCTAAGTATACTGTTCTGCCCTTAAGTACATTGTAAATTAAGGAATAATTGTAAAAGCTATTGTAATTTAATATAGATTTTTGGATTGGGGTGTTGAAAAAAAAAATGAATATCTGCCTTTTCGTCTCCATTATTCACACTGGAACAAAGTCTAATTACTGAATCGGTGCTCCCTTAAAGAGACACTATCATTACCTGCAGGAGCATCAGGACTTGTGCTTAGGAGGATTAATTAATTTTCATTGAATTTGTAGCATCAGTTCTTTTAAATAGTTTAACAGAAAAAACTGATTCTCACTGACAGTGGCAGTAATTAAGATCTTATAGTGAACAAGGATTATTACCTATCATTGGCAAACTTTTTCAGGGTTTCTATAGTTGCATTTTTAAGCAGTTTTGTTTCATCTGTTTTTGAAATAATTGTTGATATATTTGGTGATCTGGTGAAAATGGAATAGACTGAAATGGAGTACATTATATTGATTTCTTAATGTAAAAGAAGGAATGATGCTTAGTTGATCGTAGTGTCACTCATTTTTGGGAACGTAATGCTTTGTACACTTTTTTTTTTTAAGATTTATTTATGCATACAAGAGCTGGGGTACAGGCAGAGTCCAGGGAGGTGAGAGGATTCACCAGAGACAGAGTATAGAGCAGAACAGGCAGATAGACTGACACACTGCTGAGGGGAGCAGCGGGTGAGGCAGGAGAGGTCTGCACCATGTGGGTCCCCTCCCTGGCCGGCGGCAGGGATCAAACTTGTGCTGCAGTGGCTGTAGTTTGCTTCATAGTGCGTTGCTTAACCCACTGCGCCACCAGGGAGGCCTGTACACTATTTTAAGGATGCAGTGTTCTTGATACTTTAGTTAATGAGTAAGACATGTAATTAAGTTGACTAATAGAGCATTGAGTAGCAGTGATACATTTTTTTTTTCTAAAATCAGGAAGATACACTTGTAGACCACCAAGATATGTGACATTAGTGGAAGTTTAGCTGTTAGAAAGAAAATATTTCACCCTACTTATTTGTGTTCAGTCTAGTATTTTTGTATTTCTTGCCCTCCATTGTTGTAGAAACTAAGGGAGACGACATAGAAATGGTCCTTGCTGCTCTTTTTGTTCTAACCACTATGGTGACAGTGTAAGTGGATGGTTTAGTGCGGGGCCTTCCTGGAGAATTGCAGATGTTCCGTAAATATTACATAGGTATTTTATTTATTTACTCACATAGATATAAAGTTTTTTGTTTGAGCTGAGCTTAATAGTATTATTTAATTTGATCCTACAACAATCATTGGACATAGGGTGTGGGAATGGAGCGCCCTATGAGGAAACAAGCAGCTCGGGGAGCTGCTCCTGATCATCAGTCCAGCACACAGCAGAAAAACCTCAGACCCAGATTATTTATTTATTTATTTATTTATTTATTTATTTATTTATTTATTTATTTGTATTTGACATCAATTGTGGTCCTGGTTTCCTAGCACCATTTCACCAGTGCATCATCACTTCAGTCCCTGGTGCTCTTTTTGCCCTCATCCCATTCCCTCCCCCTTCACAAACACAAAGTATTTCTGATATGTCCTAGTCCTTGTCTTTTTGTTTTTGTTGTGTTGTGTTTCTGTCATTGTTATTATTCTTTTCCTCGCAGACTCAGATATTTTGACTCAGAATGATTCTGTTGATTTTTGATATGCCTGCCGATAAATATTGGTAATTGGACCTTATTTTCGTTCTTTGAATAGTGTTTTATTTTGAAGTAACTAATATTAGCATCCCAGTGAGGAACGCTTTATAGGACTTGCTCTTGTTCCTTTTCTTATACTTATTTTTAAGAGTGAGGTTTATTTGCAATATGAGCAGATTTACCCACCCATTGGATTAGATAGGTTAACACATTGAATCAATTCGGCTGTGTGATCCTTTAGATTAGATATTTCCTTTTATAGAAATTATGGAGGTAAGTCCTTATTTGATCTGAACTTGTTCCTTTATTACAGTTTCACACATTTTTAAAAAGAGAAATAATCAAATTGACATGTTGATGCAACTGGCAGATTTGATTTTGAGGTATATTTGAATGTAGACTACCCAGTGTTATTTTTACACCACTCTCCTTCCCACTCCCCCCCACCCCCCCATCTCTTGGCATAGACATGTGAGCTCCGGTAATTTAAAAATTCTGATGAATGACACTTGATAAATGATTCGATGCTGCAAATACTGATAAGCACTAGAAATTCAGTTGGCGAAGCATCAATTTCACACCTGAGACCCCACTCAAAGTTTAGGTTAAAGGTTTGTCTGGAATCTGTGCCCTTTTTCTCAGGTCCCCTGATAAATACAGTGATTCCCAACCACATTTTTCTTCTGCATCAAATCCAGGCAGCACTCTGAATCATTAAATATTAAACCTTATATTCACGAACATTATTCACTCATTAATATTGCATTGCCGCCTAAACTGGATTGTTCAAAACATTTTAGAATGTTGTGCAAGTCTGTCAAAATATATTAACAAACTTAGTCATGTTGAACTACCGAAAAAATGACAAACTGTTTGCACCACAAACGTGTCGTCGTTCAGTTTTTGTACCATGTAAGCATTTTGAGTTGGGATATTTGGAAATCACTGTAAAGATAAAATGGATTACAGCGGAAGCCAGACGGAATGAATATTCATCTTATGCGTAACATCTGCTATACGTCTTAATGAAATTTGTAGTTATCCCTGAGATTTTTCTTCCTTGACAGTATTTATTTATCTTTAAAATTATTTTAACGAGGAGTTGAATATGAGTTAGTACAATTCTAGCTGCTGATAAAACTGCAGTATCTAAGGCAGAGACCATTTTTCAAATCTCCGTGAAGGCTATCATCGCCGCAAAATCGAAGCAAGATGGGCCTCCTCTGAACTGCGGAGTAACTGGGAAACTTTTGATATTCAACCGAGTGTAAGAGATGGAGTTCAGGCCTTGGTCTCTGTGACAAAATTTGTTCTGGATTGCTGTAAACGCATTGGGTTTCTTGCTGCTTTTCACAGCCCTGTTAGTTACAGTGGAAACCATAAAATTCTTCCCATGAAGGAAAAGTGATCGAAGCATTTTTTTGGTAGCTAAAATGGTTCCTTCTTAGAACAAGAAAATCAATCATTATTTCTGGTGCAAATAAGAAAAATTCAAATAGCAAAAGGTGTGAAAATTCACAACCGATGATGAGATACATTGTTTTTTTTTTTTGCAGTGGCAATAACAGCTTCTGAGCTTTCTCAAGTATGATTATATTGATTATATTCTACATTAGTGATTATTGACACTTAATGGGTTAGAATTTAATGAGGGAGATCATAAGAGACTGTGGGTTGATCTGAAAACATTCTTAATTATCTAGATTTTTTTATAATGAAAGATAGGTAATTTTCCCATGATATGTGGATAAAAAACTAAGTAGATGGTGGACTGACATTGAACACCTACAGCTGTTATTTTAAAAATGATAGAAATGGGGATTGTGAAGTAAATAATGAAGGTGGTCTAGTGGATTCCTGCTGGCTGAGAGTTAAATTATTCATTTTGTTAGTTTAGCTAACATGGTTCTTGCTGCGTGGGATTGGAGCACTATGTCAGTGACTAATATTGCATAATTAAAAAGCCTCAGTTCCTCAGGCTTATAGTACAGTTGAAATTTAGAAATGGTTGTTAACATGGTGGAGGTGTAGTTTTGTTTGTAGAAGGCGCTGCGGTTTACTTAGCCATTTTGAAGTTTTTGTTATTCAACATTTGTGTAGGCAGTGTGCCCAAGATGTTTTTAACAGTACTTAATCTTCCTGTTCCTACTCCTTGCCTTGCTTATCACGATCGGTCTTCTTGAAAGACTACTCTATAATTAATGGTCCATTTCAAAAGTCCAGTGAGGCACTCCCACCTGACTCCAACATTGCACTTCCTTTTCCATCACTTGGGATCAGGGTGGAGATTAGTGAAGGGGCTTCCGGAGATCTCCACCCCTGTAACTATTAAATTTGGGGGACTGCATAGCCATCTATATCTTTACAAAGCACCATAAATGTTAATTTATTATCTTCTAAGCCTTTGTGACTCTGAAGGGAAAAAGACCTAAAACAAACCTCCTTTAATCTTTGTATAATATTATCGTGGTATTTTGTAGTCATAATCAGTGTGGCTGTAATCCTTATGCTTCTTCATGAATGCAATTTCATATGCAGACCTGTAGCCTGGGACTAGCACAGCAGAGCTGCTTCTTAACCTTGGGAGTCTGTGAGAGAGCCAAGTAAAGAGTGGAAGCATGTTGGACCAGTCAGACCCTAGCTGCCATGTGATAACTCCCTCTCTGTGTTTGCTTTTGCAATTGCACCATGACCAAATAAAGGGCGAGTTGTGCCCCGCTCAGATAGATGCAAGACGGCAGGGCTTTGTTAGGGGAGGGAGAAAGATGAGACATGTCTATTAATCTTTGAATCAGAACACTGGACATTTTACTTTGAAGGACTTGGGCTAAATATTTTGGTTCACAGAGTGAAGATCATGTAGTCTGATGAATAGTGCATGGTTTTGGAGTTAAATCTAGAATGTGAATTCCACCACTTACTTTCCTATGTGATTTATTTCAGTTCTCTAACTTTGGTTTCTTTAGCTCTGAAAGGTGAGTAACAACTACTTGGGGGAGTTTTGTATGGATTAAATGAAATATTGTATGTAAAGCACCATTTTATAGAGCATAAGGAGGTGCTCTATAAATAGTGACTATTATAACAATGCTAGTCAAAAATTGCGCATATTTTTAAAAAAATTTAAGTGTCACCAGTTGTAGGTAAAAATCTTCAAAAATGAATGAAGTGGAACAAATTGTGGAAGGCCCACATGCCTTCTGTATTAATGTAATGCAATTGTCTTCTGGTGGATCCTATTTAAGGCAAGGATGGCTCTGTTCCCTGTGGATTGAGTCCTTCTCATAGTATGGTCTAAATATTAAATTTATAAAAGTACCCTTTAATGCATTTTCACTTAAGGTGGCTATTTGTTTTTGTCTTTGATGTGACTTCTGAATGACAGTTCTTTTTTAAGTATGTCTATGATTTATCTTAGACATCTGTGCAGAGGGAAAATAGCAGGTAAGTTCATGAGCATGAGCCACCTTAAAGTGACAGTAAGTGAACTTATACTGAATTTCACAATGTTTTCACCCTTCCCATAATTCATTCATCTTGTGTTTAAGGTGAGCATTGAAATGAAATCCAGTATACTGTTGAGCGTGGCTTTTCAAATCAACATGTTTTTCTTAGAATTTGTTTTTTCTTTAGCATGACTTCATTGGGAATTTTAGAAATAAAACATCTGCCAAAGAGTGAAGTTTTGGCTGGTAAATAGTGTCAGGGAGACACGAAAATGGATGGCTGTTATCCAAGGAGAACACATTCTGGAGCAGGCCTGGGGGTGCTGCTGTTGTCTGCCATTCTTCCTGGGCAGACCAACCTGCCTTTTTACAGGAAGTCAGGATAGTGTCCCTTTGACTCTTGCTATGTCTCTGAACTTACAGCAGAGCTGAGGTTAAAAAATACCGGACCATCGTTATTCAGAAATGAGACTACTAGAACTTCTATTCTAAGGCCTGTGATTAACTAATAGTAAAAATTGGGGTGGTTCTCAGTGATGTAAAATTTGATTCTTGAGTATCCATTTATCTCTTTTTTGGAGAGAATTTCAATAGTTTTTTGAGAAGAGAATTGAATTTGCTGCATAAACCCTTTTGGAGGACATTGCCCCTCTATTTCGCATACAATTTCATTAGGCCCTTTAGCTTTCCAAAGTCTGTCCTCAGGTAGACTTATGGCAATTGTCTGTATGTTTCACCAGTGTTGTGGATGGATACGTGGCCTGGTGTATGATCTTGAGCTTAACTACTGTGCAGCATTTAATGAAAGCAATGCTCTGCATTATAGGCAGTCTAGTCCTTGTTCCTTAACACCTGTCTCTCAGTTATGACTGATTATTATCAGTAAATCACAAAACTGGACCATGTTGTTCTTGTCCCTGTGCAAAATTATTATTCGATTAGGTTTTGGTGTTATTAGTTTTCAATATGTGTGTGCATGTGTATGTGTATGAATGTGTGTGTGTGTGTGTATCTGTCTCATGGTGTTTGTAGTGTGGAGACTATGTTATATCTCAAGATTTGTTTTTAGTAAAATCCAACTTATAATGAAAAAAGAACATAAGGAATAAAGGGAAGTTACTTCCATAATAGTTCATGTAGTGGTGGAGCCTCTGGTGGGTGGCTGTGAGTCTTAGCTTCATTGATACTCATATTGAATGAACCATTCCAAGGGTGTTACATATATTTGATGAAAATGACTAAATTCTAGGAGATAGAAGGAAGAGATCAGTGGTAAGGTGATAATTAGATGATTTGAAACTTTTCATTGAGCTGAAGAAAGACTCGCGTCTCCAAATCGAAAGGGTTTGCTTTATTCTAGGAGGGTTTGATGTGAAAAGATGACCATCTTGTCATGGGCTGCTAAAATTCCTGACTTGAGGATAACGAGAAAATCTTGTAAGCTTGTAAGATCAGCTAATTTATAAAGGAACTGGGATCAGTCTGGGTTTAGACTTTTCTTCTGACAAACCAGATGATAGAAGGTGAAATGACATTAGAGTTTCCTAAGGAAAAGAAGCCCCCAAATTCTCTGTTGAGTTCTCATTACTTGTAGGAGTAAGAAAGAGACTTATGGATATGCAAGGATTTAGAAAATTTATTAGTGTTAACAGCTAGCAGCCAGATCCATTAAGGAGATAAGACTCATCAGTTATTTTTACAGAGAGAATTTAATAAAAGAATTGTTAATGAGGCATTTAAAGCTGAAAAGGCAAAATAACAATAAAAAGTAACTTTGAGTGCTGTTTAATGGAAATACAATGTGAGCCATATAAGTAATTTTAAAAATTCTGGTAGACACATCTGAGAATGTAAAAAGAAATAGGTGAAAATAATTCTAACGTATTTTATTCCCCCCCCCATATGTCAGAAGTTATTTAACGTAATCAATATAAAATTTACCAGCAAGTCATGTTATATTCTTAATTTCATACCAAGTATTCAAAGTCCAGTGTGCACTTTATACCGACAACACATCTGTTTGGAAAAGCCACATTTTGTGGGCTCAGTGACCATAGGAGTTTAATAGTGACCTCACTGGACAATGTAACTTTGAGGTAGCCCAGGAGTTAGTCTCCTGCTAGGAAGCAGTAGGAATTGTTAAAACACTGCATCTCGCAGGAGGGGCTCCATGGAACCTCAGCTCATACCTGAGGAGGGCTTGCCTGACTGATCAAGCTCCTATCTCTGAACTTGGATGTGCAGCTGCTGGTGTGGAAAGCTGTGCAGCCTGAGTGATGCTGAGACAGCTAACTGGAGAATTCCATTTTCCTTCCTCTAGCTGTGCAGTCTCCCTCTGGCGCCCTCTATCGACAGAGTCTAATAAAGTTGCCAGAGGAATTTAGAGATTTCCACCCAGTCCCTGCATCTCAAAGCAGAGGGTAAAAGTGGGACTGGAAGCTGAGTCATCTGACACAGAAGTCGTCTTAGAAAAATACTTAAGGAATTCTAACCAAATTGAAAATTAATTATAAGAGAGATCTCAAAGTAGGAGAGGAGAGGAAACTCCAATGAGGATCAACATGAATATTAGGCTGGGAACATCTAGTAAAGTTACCAATAAGGATTCTTTTTAATCTGTAAAACTTTAATGTTTGAAATAATTGTAGATTCATAAGAAATTGTAAATATAGTAGAGAGAGAGATCCCATATTCCATTCACCAAGTTTCCCCTGCATAACCATCTGGGATCATCTCAAATGGCTATAGCAAAATATCAAGACCAGGAAAACAGCATTGGTTCCATGTATGTGTATAGTTCTGTTAATTTATCACATGCATAGCCATTAATGAAACTGTTTCACAAAGGTCTTCCTCATGCTCCCCTAATAAAGATTCCTGAAATTGAAGAGAAACCCTTGAAGAGAAAAGCCTATGAATTGTATGAATTTAAAAGCACTGAGCCCTTTGCTAGAGTTGAGGTGATGGTGGTGGGAGCCACGGTATTCAAGTGATTTCATCTTAGCTGGGTCTGCAGAGTAGTGGCTGAGAGAACAGAATTGTGTTTCTAAACAATAGTAGGGAAAAAAGCATTTGTGAATGTTCAGGAGGGAATGATCATTTATCACATATCTTGGGGGGTGGGTATTAATGTCTAGTAATTTGATATAATTGGTAAAACAAGGAAAGGGAAAAGAGATTAAAAAAGTAAAATTAATATGAAACATAATACAAAATGGAAGAAATAAAATTAACTGCATCTTAGTTGTGACTGGCTTTAATTAATCCACTTAAAGATCAAGCCTGCCAGATTATATGAAAACACAGACACACATACTCACAAACATGTGTGCACACCCCCTCCATGTATTATCTATATGATAAACATTGAAAACAAAGTGATTTGTCCTAACTTTAGAAAGGTTAAAAATTAATGGTTGTGCAAAGCTGTAGCAAACAAAAAGAAGTATGAGAAAAGGTACAATTGAAGGTGATAAGCAACTAACAGAATAAAGAAGCACAATTATGTAATGATAACAGACACAGCTTATAAAGACAACAGTCATTAACCTTTATGCTGCAGTCAAATTAGTAGCTCAATATATGAATCAAAAATGATTAGAAATTCAAAGACTGCTTGATTTAAAAAATAATACAGGACATTGTGTAATCATTCTTCCCTTACAAATATTTGCTCTGGGCTTGATGGAAAAATTTGCTTTAGTGTTAAAGCGTCTACTTTAAAAAGAGCTGAAATGACTTTAAGGTGTGTGTATCCATATAGCTGAGACACATGATGCAGGTGGAGGGTGAGAGGTTGCAGTTTGGTTCAAACTTGAAAGTCTTTTGAAATAAAAAAGAAGAAGAGAGGTATTGATTCTTCTCTTCTGTAAGTCTTAGAGTAGAGAATGGTAATTCTTTCCCCCAAAGTTTCCCAAGACTCTTACCAAGCACATACTTCAAATAGGCATCCTGACAAAAAAATGTGTCCTTCATGAGGAAGAAACAGATGCAGAATAACTCAAAAGCCTAATCTATGTTGTGGATACCGAAGGATACTAAAGTGAGATGATGCCATTTCCCCATAGCGCGGGTCTTGTATAGAACTTGCCCGTATCTTTCTGGTCACTGAAGCAGGATTTGGTCTAGTTCCGTCTCAGGAGGAAGCTGTGTGATACTCTCATCTGCCCCTGAGTTGAGCTGCCCATCTGGGAAGAGGCTAGTGCTTGTCCGAGAAGTTGATGAACACTGCTGGGCAGATGAATGGGATTGGTTTCTTTTTCCTCCACCTGACTCAGCAATTGCCCTCTTCTCCCGGTAAATAAGCAGCTGCAGGAGCCATCCAGTAATGCTAGCAAGGGGGGTGGGTACAGGTACTTTGCAAACAAGTCTTTAACTGCATCAGGTCATGATGCATGGGCATTTTCTTCCACTACTAGAACACTACAGTTATTTTCAAGCCCTGCTGATATGCAGAATGCAATGGTGTGTGTCTCAGCCTCCCATCCCCACCAATTGTCAACTGTATTTTGAATATTATGGCAATTGACAATTACCTAAGATAACAATTTGATTATTTTGGTTTAAGTTGCCTCTAAGTACTCCCTTCAAGTCATAAATAAGCAGTGCTGGATCCCTCTAGGAGAGAGAAGACAGCGGGGTCCTAAGGTTGCTTCCTCCTTGTGAGTTTAATTGTGAATACCTGAGGGAGAGCAGGTGTGTGGGCTGTGAAGGTAGTGACATTCACTTGTGAACTAAATTCGGAATTATTTTCAAAGTAAATATACTTTTCAGTGCAGGAGGAGAATATATTTGATAAGAAAATGGTCCCAGAAAACCTATGAGAAGTAATACTTGTTTCCAAATGAGAATTGCAAAGGAATGTTCAGTGTGGAAATGGGAGACAGCCATCTAGAATGGGGAGATGTAAACGTTCAGGGTCACAGCTGCCAGGAGTCCTCAGGAACAGTTCAGGCATCCAGTTCTGGGTCAGCTTGATTTGCTCCTGCAATCCTTTTGTAGCTATTCGGGAAAATGTCCAGGTTGTGACTAAATTTTATGGTGAATTAAAACAAAATCACTTTTTTATGTTCTTGTGGAAAGGAAGGAAACTTGGATTGTTATTTTCTGAATGACATTTTAAAGGATACTTATGTAGAAACACAGATGACCAAAGTAAAATGTCTTCTTGGTTATATCTGAACCGGGTCGCAGTGCTGGCAAAATAATACTGCTTTGCTCTACGGTTTGCAAGATTGCAGTCATGCAACTTTTGATCACAGTGCTAAATGACCATTGTATAAAAAAATATTGTATAACCTATGTGCCATAATATTTATTCAGCTATGCTCATAATGTCTATTCATTCTTTCAGAAATGTTTATTGAGTGCCCAAGAGGCTGGCACTGCTTACTCAGTGTCTGGGTTACAGAGGTGCGTGAGACAAAGTGCTTACCTCCATGGCTTACATTCTGATGGTTTATATATTTGTGTGTGTATAATTTCTGTAAGAATGCAGGTTCTGAAGTTAGGCTGTCTGCCTACACCTCTTACTGACTTTGCAACCTTGGGCAAATTACTTATAACTTCTGAAAGCACTGGTTTTGTGTAACTTCTCTATATTTTAGCTTGTTCACCTGAGGTAGAGTAATCAATTGATAGGATTGTTGTGAGATTTAAATGAATTACACCTTTCTAGTGCTCCGAATTATATTTGGCACAAAGTAAGCACGAACAAAGCTCCCTCTTCATCTGTTGCGCATAAGTTTATAAAGATACATCTAGATGTTATATAGCTATGTCTAGATATGCATATTCACATAAAAGTGGCTATCGTTATGTCCATTCATCTTCTTGTATTTACTTTGAAATCTCAGTGCTTGTACAAGTTTCTTCCAGGATTTGAAATATTCAATTGAAAAGTATTCGCTTTATGCTTTGTACTTTCCTTTTTATAAGGCCTTGTTAATGGAAAGCTGGATACTTGTGCTGCCGTTATTTTTAATAGTCTAATAATTAGTTCATTGAATTACTCAGCTCTGCTTTTTGGTTTGGAAATGAATAGTAAACAGTATTATGAATGCTAGGTCAGCATGTTCTGACAAAGTATGAAGCATTAACATAAAATTTAGCATTAGAAGTGCTTTTTGAGGGTAGACGCACCCATTTCTTCTCAGCCCGTGTTTGCAGTTGCTGTCTCTGAGTCAAGTGCATCGCGATAACACATAGTGCCTGTGTGTGTCATGGTCATTTCATCGGATCACTTTATTTCTGACTATCTATTTCCCATTTATCCTCACCCATTATCTGAGGTTCTTATCAACTTCCCCTCAGTAACATAATGGCCTTATATATTAAATTATAAAGTAATTTTCTGAGGTAGAATTGTACAGAATGACTTGGGTGTCAGCCCACATGAAGATAAATCTGCGTGTCTGTGAATGGTCAGATGAGCGGTGGGCGGGTGCATGTGCAGGCATTGGAAGCTAAACCCCTTTGGGAAAGGAATTGTCAGAATTTTGACACTGGCCTACTCTGTCTCGATATATGAAAACCAAGTCTCTTTTATGATAATTGTGAGTGGTTTAAAAGCAGTCCTTCAAATGTGAGTAATGTAATGGAAACTAATACTTGTGTGGGGCTTACTCTCCAGGACACTCAAGAAGCCTGGCTTTGGACACCCACAGGCTTCTGTCTTTCAAGTATCCTGTGTGTTTTCTACATCTTCGTCTTTCTCATGCTGAAAAAGGGGAGATAAATATGACACCTCCCTCCTGGAGGATAAGGAAGCGGAATATATTAAAAATGCCTAACTAAAGTTTTAAATGCCCTTTCTCACTTTTCTTCAAACCTTTAGGTTCTTTGGAGTACAATTATATTGTCTTTATACAGAAACTGAAATATATAGAACTAGAGTTTATATACCAGGTGTCTGTGAAAACTGAATGCATGAGCATTATATTATTTTTTCCATTTAAAAGGACAAGTCCTAATAATATTCATTATAGGAGATTTGACTGGTTTTTAGAAATTCATTTTGCTGATGTATCTTAAATCTCTTACCTGATTGAGAATGTACTGAGAAAAAGAGCTAAGTTGGTAAGGCTTGGGGTATAAGGGCAGAGCTGACTGATATTTGTTTCATTAAGCTTAGGCAAGCTATCCAATTACTTAATGCAAATAAGAAAAGTTTACACTAAACTCCTACTTCTTCGCTTAAAACTCTAGAGAATTTAAATGAGGAGAGATATGTATTTAAAAGAAGGAAATTTAAATGAAACCTAAATCAGGGGCTTAACGTAGAATAACATTAGACCAAGAGATCTGAAATAATAAGTGGGAAATGCCAATAAATAAAAATGGCAATGCATCCTCCACTAAACACTTGGTGTGTTTAGTTTTATTTTGAAATATTCTTAAATCTTTGGAATCCCAAGTTAATGATGAAAGACTATTTAATTCATGCCATTTCCCCCACCTAACCAGAACCTTAAGAAGAAGTGTGGCCTTGCATTGTTAACGAGGACCTCCCTTTTTTTCCCCCATTATCGGGTATCTACAAAACAACCTGGTTTTAATGGGTAGGTCTACCATGGGGTCAGTAGCATTCAGAGAGGACCAGAAATCAGGGCCACCTCATTGCACTGAAAGAAAGACCTGGTTGATCTCCACCTACCTCTCATAGGTGGCTGTTAGGGAAAGTTAAAGTGAGGTCATAGGAAAGGTAACTGTGGACAGGATGGGGGATTTCTGAGATATAAGCAGTTTTTCTTTGTAAAGTAGATATAGTTTGTTCAATGATTTAAACACATCAATGATAGAAGGATCTTACTACAAGAAAGTAATACTGCCGATGAATTTTTTGGAGGGGAGAGTTGGGAAAAGTGCAATTGTGAAATATTTAACATGTTATTTGACTTCTGAAGACACTGGGCAAGATGAACCTCAAATTAGTTGGACTGTTTATTGGAAACTCTACCTTCCAAAATAATTTGAAAGAAAAGAAAACTTTCTTCTGAAATTTTCTAAAAGATTTTTTTTCTCAAACTGCACAGGTGATTTTATACTTAAGGCTCCTTCTGTGGCTTTGCAACGATTTTTATTGATGACTGTGCATGTGTATCTTTGAAGAAAACTACCTTAGTGACTGTACATCTGCCAAGTTTGGGTCTCTGAAACAGTAATCTTAGAATTCTAAAGAAAATCTGTTCTCTAAAACACTTCCTGTTTCTTAGTTAACTACTTTTAGGTTTTAATTTAAGTATCAGCTGCCACCCATATAATATCATAGCAGTCTCACTTTTTAAATGCTGTATCTGGGTCTCCCTGATGGCACAAGGTGTTTTTTTTTTGGCACAAGGTGTTGAGCGCTGCACTGTGGGGCTTCCACAGCCACTGTGGTGCAAGTTCGAGCCCTGACCAGGAAGGGGGGGACCCACATGGAGCAGCAGACCTCTCCTGTCTCGCCTGCTGCTCCCCTCAGCAGTGTATTTCAGTCAATCAGCCTGTTCTGCTCCCTACTCTGTGTCTGGTGAATCCTCTCACTCCCAGCATCTCTGGAGTGTACCCCAGATCTTGTATGCATAAATAAATAAAATCTTAAATTTTAAATTCTATCAGAGTTTAAGCTTTGTAAGGGCAGGGACTGTGTTTTTCTTACTCATAATTTTATTCTCAGTAATCACAGTACTCCTTGTTACTAGTAATTATATATTGAATAAATTTGTGAATCCCATTTATCCTAACCTGGTAGACAGCTTTTACCAAGCAGTAGGAAATTCTAGGAAGAGACTAGAAATAAGCCTATTGTTCTCACTGAGTGAAAGGTAATAAAATTTGGAGATAATATTCTTTTGTTCAATTTATCACCTGCCATATTTCTTAAGTGCTTTCATAGAATGGGGAGTCAGATATTTAAGGTATGATGTTCATGAAACACTCAAGCAAAGGGCCTTATTATTATGTAGTTCAACCTTCAAGTTGTAAAGTTGAGAAAACTGGAGTTTATAAGCTTGTATAGCTAATTGGCTGATTGGTAATGAGAATTTGTTCTGGGTCACACTGTCAAACTTCCTAAGGGTACAAGAGTCTGTTTCATGAACACTCAGAGCACAGACCCCTTTTTTTTTTTCTTTTCCATTTTATTTTCAGATATTCCTTTACATGAAACCATTTGAGACCTTTATTTGTAATGAAAGTTATTAAGAACAAAAATAATTTTTCATCAGGCTCTCTATGCCTCTCTCAGATACCATTTACCTGGGAGTCTTTATTCTCTATCTCCCTTTTTCCTAAATAAACCTTTCTTTTCAAGAAAAAAAAAATATTTTTTCATCAAATTGTGCCTTTCTCAATTTCCCTGTAGCCAAGATGAAACGTGATTGTTAATCATCTAGAGGTTTTGGAATGGGAACTACAGAATGCCCTGTTTTAGGTTATTCATCGTAGTCTGGGGTGTCATCACTTGTGACATTTATAAAGTGGTGACTTGACTTGTATGGGGTCTACCTGATCTCTAAGTTGTTTCCTATAAATCCTTTAGACTTCTATTTTATGCCTCTTGGTTTTCTTTCTTTGAGTCTGTGGCTGGAATAAAGCCATCCTTCATTCATGCATGCAGACATTCTGCAAGTGGTTGCTGAACACTGACTGTGTTACAAGCTTTGGAGATGTGCAGTGAGCAAAACCCCACCAGGTCCATGCCCTTGGGAAGCTTATAAACAAGTGGCAAGTAAATCAAGGACATGTGAAAGGAGAGAGCTGCCAGAGACATTATCAAGTTTTGGTTTTAGAAATTCTTGAATATAACTTTTTTTAAAAAGCAGAATAATTTACTGGTGAACACACACACACACAAAAAGAAGATGGAGGAGATCATCACTATGTGGTCATGGAATTTGGCATATCTGATGAATTTGGAGAATTTCTTCTTTTCAGAAAATCACCACATTTATGGGTATTGTTGCATTGCGGTTGGTAGGTAGTCCCCAAACTGTAGAGTTGGACCAGGGTCCATGGCCCAGAAAAGAGGTCTGAATTTTTGCTGCACATATTTAAAAATACAGTTATGCTCAAGTTAAAAGCATATAGGTAGCTGAACAGAGTTCCTGAGGAAGTTACAGGGTCATGGTCAAATTAACCCCTCCACAGGCTCCCCTGCCATGTTACTGAAAGAGAGCAGATTTGTTCCCAAATCAGGAAGTCAGGGACAGGGAAAAGGTACCCCTAGAGAAACAAAAAACTCAGGATCTGGGAATAAATTCACTGTTAAGTAAATGAAAACGAAGGTCAGAAAACAAAACCCACCCACCACTTTTCTCTTAAATCCTGATCCCATCATGGGTTCGCTTATTATTACTGCCACTTACCTAGGGTTGAATGGTTATGATGTTATAGGCATTGTGCTAAGTGCTTTGTGTATACACCCAAGAATCTATTTTCCTCACAGAACAACAGTACCCAGGGAGGTTGGAAGTACTCATTGAGCTGGCAAGTGGCTCAACTTTGATTTGAATGAGGAATCCAACTTCACAGTTTATGCATTGAAGTATCACACACTGAATAACCTTTATTTTTATTATAACATTGAAGGCTTTTGTGCTCATGTCTTTTGCTGTTTTATTTTTATCATTAACTTGCCAAAGCTTTATTGTGTTTTTAAAAGTTTAATCACAACTCTATTTGTAATTAAAATTTATGCCTTACACAAGTAAACACAATAAATGTAGTCATTATTAAAACAAACAGTACTTTGAAATATGATACACTAAAAGTGGTAAATAGCAGAAAATCTAATGTAGAATTCATTTCACCTTCACGGATGAACGATGTACTTTTTAAAAAGTTTTATTTATGTACCTACATAAAGTGCCTAGCATAGTGCTTGGTATATAATAGGTGATGCACAATGAGCAATTTTTATATTTAGTTCCCTTCTCATTTGTAAATAGGTAATACTTTTTACATGCAGGTGACGTGCTGATAAACACACATTCGTGGCCAGTTGTGTAAACTGACACAAAACCCAAGCAGTGACCAGCGCAGTATCCTTCTGTGGCTTCATTTCGTTCACCTTTTATATATCAGCAAGATTGATTTAGGGGAACGTGTATTTTGCTAACTGATGGCGACGATCTGATCTCAGACTTAACTATGCAGCAGAATCAACCATATTAAAAGCTTTAATAAGCTGGCTTATTAAAAGACAGCTTTCTGGGCTCTGCCCCAGAGTTCGGGTAGGGGTATTGGTGAAGAAGAACCTGTGTTTCTGATCACTTCCCAGGTGATGCTGCTGATGCTGGTCTGTGGCTCACAATTTCAGAACTGCCGCTCTAGGGCAGTGATAGGACTGCTAATTACTGCCATTCTGGTACCATTTACTGCCCATATGCACTGAGTTAGTGTATTAGTATCACTGATGCGGCTTAATTTATTTTGAAGTATTATAGGAAAATTTTGTTTGCATACATGTAATTGTCCTTAATGGTGAAGGAAAGGATTCCTTTTGCATCAGAAAATTTCAAGGTATAGGTTTTGGTTGCTTATAATACATCTTTATTCAAGACACAGGAACACGAGGGTTTAATTTCTAGAGAGGGACGCATACCTGGCATATATTTTTCAAGGTGATTTTATCTATTGTAATTGGCTTCTGAGAAGTTCAATTTAAAATTAGTAGCCATTTAAGAATAGCAAAAAATTTTATTTATTTTTAAAAATCCTTTTAAAGCTAAAATTTGACAGCCTAGTGTTCGTTCGGTTCATCAATCGGTGCTCATCAGTTCTACTTGTGAAGTAGATTCCCCTCAGATCTCACTAATACCAACATAACAATTTTACCTTTCCTTTTTAAAGCATTACTTATACCTTTGGGGTTATGGTGGTATACAGGGGTTATTCTCTCTGGGAAGAAAAGGCAATCAGAAAATCTTTGTCTGTGAGATTAGACTGAAATGTACTCTCATTCACTGATTACTGAAGACCTTTGTGGACATGCACTATGGTGAAAATCGGTGCCAACGTAATTTATCTTTTCCATGCACATTGAGGGGTTTTGGTGGATTATAACGTAATATGAATCTAATTGTGTGATGAGGTTACCGGTAAGTTTAATGCAAGCGGATGCTTCATTAATAGTCTTATGTGCGGATCCTGGGAAGTGCGGCCGTGCTGCAGTATTTCATTAGGCCGTGTCTGTGGTGTTGCATTTAGTTTGGAGCTAAGGGACAAGTCAAAGAAGTTCCAGAAGCGAGGAGACCTGCTGTTGAACGTCTGACCATTTTGCCTATGGGGATTGTTGGAAAGTGGGAGTAATTCACTGGGAGGAAGCACATCTTGATTTTGTTTTTAGTGCCCAGCTGTAACGTAGGGCTCACGAGGGCAGGGATCCATCCTTCTTGTTCAGCACCCTGTCACCAGTGCACAGCGCAGTATCTGTTGTGTATTCAGTTAACAGTCAAGTGGAGTCAATTTTGAGGAGAAGATGGTGGTACTGTCAAAGTCTTGTCTTTAACATGGCTTTCTAGATTTATTATTTAAATCTCCAAAGGAGAAATGGAAGCACCAGGGATGAAATTTTTTAGGTGGAGCAAATTCAGTTTTACCTAAGACTTTTGTAAAACTTAGCAGTCAGATGAAGAAGCTTCCTCATGTAATTTGAATTTTGTTATTTTAAATGTTTGGGGAGGGGGTAATTTATAGGCCAAGATGATTTTAGATATTAGCACTATGGCTGTTTCTACCGTTTTAGCTAAATGTTTCATTAAAAAAGTCAACTCACAGTATATTTCTTTCTAAGGCAGACTCTTCTTGTCTTTCAGGCTAAAACAAAGCAAAGAACTGGATCAGTTAACCAGAGCTATTCTTCGTGAGAGGATATCGAGTGAGGAGGAACGCTCTAAGGCAAAACACCTGGTGAGTCTTAAGGCCTCAGGAGAAAGGCTTGTCTACCAGGATATCTGCCATGTTTGTGGAAGCTGGGTATTCCTTGCCAACTTTTGGTGTTAATAATGTGTTCTCTTTGCTTAGATTTTCTTGATTTTTGCCTTTTATAATAGCCTGTAATTTGTTGAGATTAATCATTGGTAACTTGAATTATTGAAGATCAACACAGGCACCTTGACTGAAGGGATGATGTCTGTTTGCCCTGTCCCTCTCCCACAACTCCTTTTATCTCATTGTACTTGAATCCTCTGGGACAAACCCCTAGCTGGTCTCTCTCCTTGCTGGCAACCTCTAGATGTTAGTCTGGGTCATCTCTAGCAAAGCAGAGTAAGCAACTGATGAATTGCTTTCTGGGCTTTAGAAAAAGGAAAAGTACAGAACAAGGGCTTTGAGGGGAATCATCTTTTTTAAGACAAAAAATTATTTTAAAAAGAAGATTACATAAACATGTCAGAAAATGAATATTGATAGGGAGAAGAAAATTTAAAAAGCACCCGTAAATCTGTCATTCTCACATAACCACAGTTTACACTGGGGGTGTCTCCCTCTGGATAGTTTTTCTTAGATCTGTGACATGTTTCAGAATTGGGCTAGTGCTGTATATAGTGTGTTGCCTCATGAACATTTTCTTGCAGCACTGAGTGTTCTTCTGAAATAGTTTTTTGTAGTTGAATAATATGCTATCTTTTGTGTGCAATGTAATTTACTAAGCGATTTCTATTGTGGGTAGAAGCGAGTTGCTCTGGTTGATGTCCGGGGTCCTGCCTATTCAGCTTCCATCTCAGCTTTCCTAGAAACCCACATGTTGACCTCTCAGAATCCTGATTGCCATGAAGTGTAGTTGGGAATGCACGAGGCAGGTGGGTTAGGGACTGTGGTGTGGGGAACTTTGAATGTAGACTGAAAGGGCCATCCTTAGTTCAGTGGGCATTGGGTGCCAACAAAAAATTGCCAACCAAATAAGGATCAAGGAAAGGAATGAGAACAACAAACAATAATAACAGTAAAGACACAACAAAAACCAAAAATGAAAAGACAAGGACAAATTGGGGACACTTGGTGGGGAGGGGTGAGGGGGAGGGTTGAGGGCAGACAGGAGCATAGGGGACTGAGGTGATGGTGCACTGGTGAGATAGTGATGGGGAATACATGGGGATTACAATTGAAGTCAACTATATATAAATAAAGGAAAAATACATATAAAAAAATAAAGAAAATGGAAATTAAATAACAAAAAAAAATTGCCAAGGGAAGGGTCAGTTTCTACTCTCTCCTGTCTTTCCCTTAGTCCTTTCTTCGAGAGGCTACTTACTTAGGGCCAGATGTCAGAAGCAAAAATGGAAGGAAGTCCATGTATAATGAATGGAACAATGGGTTTCTTTAGTGACTAACCCAAAGTCCAGGTTAAATGGGTGATGAACCAAGAAAGGAATGTCAACCGTCTGGTGGGCAGCCCTTAGGAGGATGCACCCCCGAGTGCAACTGAGGCCAAGAGATGGGGAAGGGAAGTCATTTGTTAGGGAGAGGAGCAACTTCCGAATTAAAGATGTTAAGTGGTGAGTAATTCAGCCTTGGATGACAGCTTTGAAGCTTGAGAGTTTTTTTGGGGCGGGGATGGAGGGGGCGCAGTTGAAAATACATCAAACCCATGTGTTGAAGAGTCGTTTCCATGGATGATCTGACTTCCCAGTTTGTGGGCCAGGGGTGGATATGAGAGGGCTAATAGTGCTTCTATTTGAGGAAGGTGGGGAGCAAGCATTTTAGATCACAATGGGCACAGTGGCATTTTTCTTCATGCCCTAGGTTTTGCCTTGGATCCTTGAGGCCCTCCTTTCTCAGCTCCTTTGTGTCTAAATTTGTGCATATTGTCTTGTTTTCTTAGTTTAGGAAGACAAACAAGATTGGAAACTTTCAAAACACTCATTAAACCCATACACATGCACATGACAAGGCATGAAAAAGGAGAGTTTTTACAAAAAATGTGAAAGTTCACAACAAATATTTCTTATCCAACAACAACTAAAATAGTATATAATGATGTTTGTTGGGAACAGTGCATCTTTGGCCCATTTTTTCTTTGTCTCTTCTAAATCTTGTCTACTGTCTATGTTATTTTTTTTAACAGGTTAAGCATAAGCAGCTGGCACTGTATATTCTGTTTTGTAGGTCTCTTCCATGCTGATTCTGGGGTTGTATAGTATAGATGGCAAATACCCCAACTCACGACTCTAAACTCTAGCATTTATCATAATATTGACCAAATAGCACACTCAAAAACACTTAGGGGTAGAAGTAGGATTGATACAGTTGGATTACAGCTGGCTTGTGTGTTGTCAGACATGGACTCAGCAATATGACTGTCCACAGCAGATTATGTACCGAGGATGCCCACCTTTATTTGCTAAATCACCCCCTTTTGCTGTTAGTATTTGCTAGTATAGAAGACAGGCATATTCACTGGGTTAAGATGAGAAAATAAGTACAAAAGATATTAAGAACATTTAAATTACCACTATCCATTAACATTCCTGTGTATTGTTTTTTGTATTCCTTTTCACAGTCCATTAAGTCTGTATAAGACATTTATACAGTGTGTGTGTATGTATTTTTCCAAACACAGATAATGATACATGGTTTAGTATAGCTCTCACAATAACCTTCACATTAAAGAAGTTTTTGAACTATATGTAGAGGTCTTTCTGTACTGATAAATATGTATTTGTATGATCATTTAAAATGGTTGATTGTATTTCACTGAGCTTTCCCCATGAGAATATTATAGGGATATTATAAAACTTTGGAAAATAATAAAAATTACTAATGAACCGCTCATTAGGATGGCTGTTATTGAAAAAGTAGACAATAAATAAAAGTTATTGGTAAAGATATTATAGGAATGTGAAATAGGGCTGCTAGTATGGCATTCCTCAAACTGTTAAAAATAGAATTACCATCTCATGCAGCAATCCCATTTCTGGGTGTGTATCTAAAAAGAGTTGAAAGTAGGGTGTTGAGTTGGTATTTGGACACCCATATTCATAGCATTATTAACATAGTGAAAAGTTAGGAGCGACCCAAGCCTTGACCAGTAGAGGAATGCATTAACAGAACATACACGTACAGATGTGCACACACAAAATGAAGTATTATATATTCCGCCTTAAGAAGGAGGAATCCTACCTAATACATGCTGCAATATAGATGAGACTTAATGACCTTATTTCATTTCAGGTCAATGAAATAAGCTAGTCACAAAAAAGACAAGTACTGTATGTATCCACTTACACGAGTGACGTAGAGAAGTCAAATTCATAGGGACCAACAGTGGGAGAGTCTGGAGAGTTGTCGCCAAGCCCTGGAGAGGGGAGTAGGGAAGAGCTTTTTAATGGGTGTGGAGTTTCCATTTTGCAAGATGAGAAGAATTCTGGAGATGGCTTTTACACCATTGTGAATCTACTTTATTTATGAACTGTATACTTCCAGATGGTTAAGATCAGAGGTTTTATGTTATCCGTATTTTACCACAGTTGAAAATTAGAAAATATTATTAGGGAAATGAGAATTTTGCACCGATAGTTAAGTTTAGAGTGATATAAAGTATTTTTTTTCCCCCACCACTAAACTTATCAGCCCCTTTGGATTCCCCTGGAGAAAGTTGTCTTTGTATCTTACCTTTAAAACTTACTTTCTTTTAAAGTTTGATGAGCTAATTAATGTTGGTTTCCAACACTGTACATGATTTAGGGGTACAGGTCTTCAGATGTGGGTTACCACCCCACTCCCATAGCCCCAGTCACCCTCCTCTACAGCCCATTGATCCCCCTTATCTTCCACCTCCTCTGTTGCCCTCAGTTCTGCAGGTGGATGCTAAAGGTTTGCATTGGATTGGTTTTGCCTCTGCCTTTGCTTTATTTCTTTGTAATCCACATATGAATGAAATTACCCAGCATTTGTCTTTCTCTTCTAACTTATTTTAGAAGATACTATAAAGTTCTTTCTGCCTTTTTCTCCCTATGTACATAGTCAGATCTCCATATTCTCAACCGCTGTCATGTAAAGTTGGATTGTGTGGTGGGGATCCTCAGTACCCACAATTCCTTTAGGCACCCCCACCCTCAAATAGTGTTGGCATGGTCCTGCTGTGGGTGCTTTGCCCCATGGCTGCCTTTCTTAGTAATACCTGGAACTCTGAGTGATGGCCAAGCCTTAGTTTGTTCCTCTTTATTTAGAAACCAAATATTGCAGCCAGCAAGAAAGTAAAGGTTGGATTTCACACATTTGAAGGAATTGGAAAGTTGTCTTTCAGGAGAACTAGTGGGAAAAAAAACCCTGATGTGATGTTGGAACTGTGAAATCAAAGTCCTCCTCCCCGCCCAGCTTCCTCCGCCCACTAACAGTTGACATTTAGGTTGCAGTCTCCCTAGATGTAAGCCCAGGCTTTTCTTCCCACAGTTGTCGTAGCAGCTAGCTTTATTGAAGCTCTTTGAAGGGCAAAGTCACCGTGGCCCTGTTGTTGAAGTTTTAAAATTGGATCAGATCAAAACTTTCCCCTCTGGAAGGTTTTCTTTAGCTGGAGAAGCTGTTAGTTCTGCTTTAGATTCAAAAAGAGTACGCCAGCCCCTCTTACCTGTCCCTGACAGGTACCAGTGTCTTAATCAGCTGATTTTACCCAGAGCTTGATGGGAGATTTCACTGATAATTTAATCCATGTGAAAATGGTAAGTAAAATTCACATTAAAGTTATGGTCTTAAGAGCAGGAAAGCAATTCTATAAAGAATAAAGACTAATTAAAAGGACACCACCAGGAAACCTGTAAAGTTAATTCGACTTGACCTTTTGTGTATCTTTATGATTTCATACATATTAATCTAATATTTGCCGTTTCATGAGGCTCTTTTTTTTTTTTAAATTAAAGGATAGGGAATTGTGCTTTTTTGACTTTGAAATTTATGTTTGATTTCTTTTTAAAATGTCAAAATTTTTATTCACTCTTATTTTCTTATTCAATTTTGCTGGGCTGACATTTGTCATTTCTTGTTATCACTACAAAACTGCATATCTTCTTTACTCTAAACTTTTTTTTAAAAAAAAGCCCCAGTTTACTTAAGGAAAATGCTTACTGAAATAATCCAGCTTTCATACCTAAATGGGGAATGTCCTTCGCTCTTTGGGCTGATGTTTATTGAGTGTTTACTGAAAGAACAGCACTGTGCTAGATACTACGGACATATAATGAGATGTAAGAGACACCTCTGTCCTTAAGGACTTTACAGTATCATGTGGAGGAGACAGATAGAATAAAAATAATGTTAAAAAGCGTTAATTAAGTCTGTTAGAGAGCAGTGCTACTTAGGTTCTTGTGAGAATTCTCACTTTTGTGAAAGCAGGTGCTTTCATTCCTTTAACTCATTATTCTATCTGCATTCATTCCTTCATTCCTTCAGTCATCACACACTTGAGTGTCAAGAGTATGTCAGGTGGAGCAAAGTATAAACAATACATACCTGATGATTGAATAATTGAAGAATTGAGTCTTTGCAAGTGCTGGTAATGGGAGCAGGGGGAATGGGAAAGAGTAGAGATTCTTTTCTCAGAAAAGTGGTGCCTGAGCAGAATCTTGAGCAGGAGTAGGAATCGTGATTAGGTTGAGGCAGGTGGCGAGACCTATGATATTGCATGAGGACATAGGAAAGCTGGGTGGGGGACATGGGGCCTGTGAGGACTATGTACATAGTCAGATCTCCATATTCTCTGTGAGGACTGGCTGAGGGGGAAGTATAGGGCAAGGAAAATTGAGGGGTGAGGCATTAAGAAGTTGACTTGACTGGCATCATGAGGCCCTTGCACGCCACCCAAAGACCCTGGAGTTCTTGCATTTGCATATGTGGACATGCACACACACATGGGTTTGAAGGGGAGAAGTGAAATGGTTATATGGGCTTGTTGATTGCTAAGCCTAGTGAGGTGAGAAGGCAGAGCAGAGGAGAAAATGAATAGCAACAGATCACCCATCAAATTGTTGGACGTTTGGTCCTTTTCTGCATTCCTCTCCAGCACACATTAAACACTGACTGTGTGCTAGGTGCTGTGATTCTCTGATGATGCCCATACAAAGAGAGCCAGCTGTCCTTCCTCAAAAAGTTTCCAACCAAGTGTAGGGTTTGTGGGAAAGGTCACACTTTCCTTGGATTTTCCTTTTCTTTCCTGTAAGTTTGTTATAATTTTTGGATTTGTGAAACCTCATAGTGTTTAGAAGAAATAGCACAAAAAAATAGGGTAGGTGAATGCATAAATTTAGTTTTTGCAAATTTAGGCGACTGTTTCACCAAAATGTCACTTTTCATCCCCAGTTTCTTTTTTGTCTGAAATGCACCAGTGAAGCAATCAAGAAAAAGAATTGATTAATTTTGTGCTGTGTGCTTCTCAGTTCTGTGTTTTGTTTGTGCTTCAAACTGTGACAGTTAAAATTTCATGCTAAAAGAGAAAAAGGTTTTGAATTTGGGGTATGCAGGAAAATGACTAAATTAAAGGAAGTAGATAAGAATACCACTGCTGCTGAAATATAAGTGAGGTTCTGCTCAAGGGCACAGAATACAATTGGGGTTGTAATTTTGAAATGATAACATGGTTCTGCTCAAAAGTTCTGTGTAAAAGAACAGTAAGAGTGATCACTTGGGGCTTTTAGTATTATTAAAATTAACCAGGTGAATGAAGTTGTAGTGTAGCAGTGGTTATTCTGGGTTCTTTTATTGGGCACTGAAAAATACTTATTTTTTTTTTTTTTTGCTATTTTTGGGTGCAATTTAGCACGTTGATTATAACCTCTATGACTATGTTCCTGGTTATTCAGACTGTGTGCTGGTTTTCTTGCTAGAGCCACTAGTTTCCAATTGTTTTGACACACAGGGAGTATTAGTCTGCTTTGAATGCCAAAAATAAAGTTAATGATTTTGATCTTTTGCTTTTGAGGAGTATTGAAATACATATTTGAGGGATTTAAGTCTTTTTAGTATGAGATATTTTCCTCAGTGTTTGTGGTGGTAACAGTACCTAGGATCATCTGCCACATTCATTTTAGTTCTTGCTCAGTCAGCAAGAAATTTAAAGGGCAGCACTTGTCAGGACAGGTGGAAGCAGGGGTACACCACCACATCATTTTGCCAGTGTCTGAACTGAGCGGTCATTGTAGTTTCCAGGACAAAGCATTTGTATTCCATCTTCTTCTTTTATGTTCTTGTTTATCATATGTGGCCCTGGCTTCCTACATGTGGGAAAGCAGCATAACGATTGTCAACTGGAATGAAAATAAGACAGCATCCTAAGCAGAGTTACTGCTCAAGCAGTCTTAAACTGGTTGCTGGCAGGAACATCAATAGCGTTATACTATTGATGTTCTATATATACATACAGTATATATGTTCTGTATATGGTATATATGGTCTATATATAGTACATACTATATATACTATATATACTTAGAATCTTGCTTAGGATGCTGTCTTATTTTATATATATACTATATATACTAGCTGCTTGCACCCCTGCTGGCTCAGGGTGTCAGCTGGATTGTCACACAGTCCTAGGAAGGGATGGTTAATCAGATCTGCTCTGGAACAGTAGGGAAGGTTCAGGTATGTTTGTTTGCTACTGCAGTAATAAAAAGGAGAAACATGTTTGGGCTCAGTTTGCCAATGTATATGTTACAAATCCAGAAAAAGAATAGAATTGCTAGTAGAGATTTAAATATTGCTTGTATACTAAAAACTTATCCAGGTGAATATATTTCTCAAATGTGCATCCGCCCATCCTTCTCCGCATCCAGCTTTGAGAAATGCCTAGGATCTTAGCATTACCAAGTAGTCTTTGAGCAGCATGTCATGCTGAGCTAAGACTGAGGGCCTGGAGGAGAGAGCAGCTAAGTGGCCAGTAGCAGAAATGAAGCCTCACTGCCGGGACTGGGAAATCTGTCCACCGAACACAGTGTGCAGTTGAGTGTGACTTGGTGGTGTTGCCCTTTTTGAGGAACTTGCGTGGACTGTGATTAGAGAAGAAAACAGCAAACAACACAGTTGAGTATAACACTATTAATGTTCCTGCCAGCAACAAGTTTAAGATAGCTTGAGGAGGAACTCTGCTTAGGATGCTGTCTTATTTTCTTTCTAAATGTACTTACCAAAAAAAATTCCTTTAGCTGCTTGCACCCCGGCTGGCTCAGGGCAGCTCTTGTTGAGCGTTGTCCTGTGTGGTTGCCCTGCCATAAATAGCATATTGACATACCATGGCTTGGCCATTATGGGTGTCAAGGTGAGATATGGCGAGCACTGAGTAAAAATCCATAGGTAACTAGAGTGCAAAGGGCTAGTTATGATTCCATCTTTTTATAATGACCCGGCATTTATTGTTAATTTATTTGCTTCACTGCCTGGTCTGAAATGAATTGTCATTAGGGCCTTGGAATTTTATCGAATTGACATCAGACTCTCATTTCCTGCTGAAGAGGCTTTGAAAGATGGCCTCAAATGTTTGCTTTAGCTTGTAACAAATTAAAAGTTTAACGTGAGCATAATGAAGTCTGTCAATCCTTACACATCCCACAGAAGAGTTTTTCACATTATCTCTTGAATGAGACCATAAGGCAAATGGGCTCCTTTTCTGTTCAACAGCAATCTTGCTAGTTTGTCTTGATGGCAAGTCTTAGGACTGTCAGTTCTGATACAGCCTTGGGGAATTGCTTTCAACCTATTGTGTGTAGACCTTGGTTTAGTGAATTCAGTGGTGACTTAAATAGCAGTAGTGTTTACTGGGTGACACACCATGAGTTCTGAGATCTGCTTCATGTCTGCTTATTGAGCATTAAACTTCACAGTGCGGAACATTCTCGGGCAGCTCTGTATTCTTTTATGTATCCCTGCTTTAATTGCTTAAGTAGGATTCCTAAATGGGGCTGCATTATGCTCTCTCTTTTTTTCTTGATGTTTGGAACTAGGTCTTGGTTCAGGGGTTGGAAGGGTTATTTTCGTGCAGCCCAGGGTTATCCCCTTAACCATAAAGGCATTCGCCATTTTATTCCAGAGTGACTCTCTCCACTCTTTCCTTTACTAACTATATTTTAAGGATGACTTCTTCTGAAAATACCGAAGGGCAGAATTACCAAATGAAGTAAGGCTTCCATTCTCCAGAGAGCAGGAATCTGTTTACAAACCTGCAGTATTTATTACATACCTCATTTAGTCCATTCATCATTTTAATAAAAAAATGAGTCATTTTAGATGATTCTGAAATAATTCAAGGTAAGCTACATAGCCCCAGGCTGAATGTGATTTACTCAAACAGTACCACGACGCCATTTAAAAAAAAATATAATGGAGTGATCAGCACCAATAACTTATGATTATGCATGGTAAAGTTATCAGATGTCTTCATTGTCAGAGAATCTGTTGATTAGAAGTTTAGGGGCATTTTCTAGCCAACTTTTATTTTCCCCCTAATTCAGATTTCTTTTTATTTTTTTTCTATTTTTTCCCTTTAATTTATATATATTTGACATCAGTTGTAATCCCCATGTATTCCCCATCACCATATCACCAGTGCACCATGCTTTCTGTGCTCTCATCTTTCCTCAACCCTTCTCCTGCCCCCTCCCCACCTGCCCCCTGTCCCTAATTGGTCCTTGTCTTTTCATTTTTGGTTTTTGCTTCTTTATTGTTATTTTTGTTATTATTGTTGTTCTTATTCCTTTCCTTGATCCTCCTTTGGTTCCCTTATGTTCCTCCTAAGGGAGGAACAATCTGGTATTTTTCTTTTGCCTTCTGACTTACTTTGCTGAGCATCATCCCTTCCAGTTCCATCCGTGTTCCTATGAATGCGTCTAGTTTTTCATTTTTGATTGCTGAGTAGTATTCCATAGTGTATATGTACCACAGCTTCCTGATCCACTCATTTGTTTTTGGGCATTTAGGTTGTTTCCAGGTCTTACCTATTGTAAAGAGTGCTTCTATAAACATAGGGGTGCAGGTATTCTTTTGAATCAGAGTTTTTGTGTCTTTTGGGTATATTCCTAGGAGTGGAATTGCTAGATCATATGGAAGTTCCATTCTTAATAGATTGAGGAACCGCCATACTGCTTTCCATAATGGTTGGACCAGCTTGCATTCCCACCAGCAGTGTAGTAGTGGTGTTCCTTTTTCTCCACATCCTTGCCAACATTTGTTGTTGCTACTTTTTTTGATATGTGCCATTCTCACTGGTGTGAGGTGGTATCTCATAGTGGTTTTGATTTGCATTTCTCTGATGACCAGAGAAGTTGAGCATTTTTTCATGTGCCTGTTGGCAATTTGCATTTCTTCTTTGGAGAATTCCCTTTTTAGCTCTTTTGCCCATTTTTGGACTGGATTGTTCACTTTGTTTTTGTTTAGTCTGATTAGTTCTTCGTGGATCTGTGTGATAAGTCCCTCAGTAATGTTGTGTGCAAAGATTTTCTTCCAGATGGTGGGTTGTCGCTTTGTTTTGGTTAGCGTGTCCTTTGCTGTACAGAAGCTTTTAAGTTTGATGTAGTCCCAGCTGTTTATCCTCTCCTTCACTATCT
>JAGFMF010011700.1:1663169-1681982 GCA_019455555.1 Galemys pyrenaicus | reverse complement strand
TTGCATGTAGCAGTCCAGTTTGCCCAGCACCACTTATTGAACAGGCTGTCTTTATTCCATTGTATATTCTTTGCTCCTTTGTCAAAGATTAGTTGTTCAAAAGCTTGTGGGTTTGTTTCTGGGCTTTCTATTCTACTCCATTGGTCTATGTGTCTGTTTTTGTTCCAATACCATGCAGGTTTTATGATTGCGGCTTTGTAGTAAAGCTTGAAGTCTGGCAGTGTGATCCCTCCACTTCCCTTTTTTTTCAGTTAGGAGAGCTTTGGCTACTCGAGGTTTTTTTGTGTCTCCATATGAATTTCATCAATTTGTTTTCTATTTCTTTGAAGAAATTTTTCTTGGAATAGCATTGAATCTGTAGATTGCTTTTGGTAGGATGGCCATTTTGATGACGTTAATTCTTCCAATCATGAGCAAGGGATGTTTTTCCATTTCTTTGCATCTTCTTCTATTTCTTTTAGCAATGTTTTGTAATTTTCTTTGTAAAGGTCCTTCACCTCTTTTGTTAGATTATTCCCAAGTATTTTATTTTTTTTGGTTTCAATTATAAAGGGGATTTTTTTTTTTTATTTCTTCTTCTTCAGCTTGGTTGTTTGTATAAAGGAAGGCTACTGATTTTTGTGTGTTGATTTTATATCCTGCTACTTTGCTAAACTGGCCGATTAGCTTGATTAGATTTTCTGTAGAGCTTTTGGGGTTATCTATGTATATTATCATATCGTCTGCAAACAGTGATAATTTTACTTCTTCTTTCCCTGTTTGGATACCTTTTATACCTTTTTCTTGTCTTATTGCTCTGGCCAGGACTTCCAGTGTTATATTGAAGAGCAGTGGTAAAAGAGGGCATCCTTGTTGTTCCAGATCTTAGAGGAAAGGATTTTAGCTTTGCACCATTGAGAATGATATTGTCTATGGGCTTGTCATATATGGCCTTTATTATGTTAAGATATCGTCCTTCTATCCCGAGAATTCCAAGGGTCTTCGTCATAAATGGATGCTGAACTTTGTTGAAAGCTTTCTGAGCATCTGTTGATATAATCATGTGGTTTTTTTTCTTCTTTTTGTTGATGTGGTGGATTACATTTATTGACTTTCGAATATTCAACCATTCTTGTGTTCCTGGGATAAATCCTACTTGGTCATGGTGGATTATCTTATTGATGCATTGTTGGATTCTGTTGCCTAGCCAACTTCTTAATCTTGCATCTTTTATGACAAGTGGTTCCACAGTTCCTTACTTAGTGGTGTGTTTAAATATCTTACACCTGTTTAAAAACAGTATAAATATATATTTAAATCTATATCTGTGTTTAATGTTCTCTTGATGAGAAAGAATATAGTGTCATAGGGGTCAGTTCTATTGGGGATTATGAAACCCACTTAAGTACATTTTCTTCTTAGAAGTTGAACATGAATCCTTTCCTCGTTTCCTTAGCCTTTCTGCTTCAAAGGAACACAGCTAGCCGATCATCTGACACCACAGCGCTGAACCCAGAGGGAACACAAAAAAACATTTGTTTCTATGTAGGTTCTTGAGCGCCATGCCTGTGAGCCTTTTAATAACCAGCGCCACAATAAAAGCACTGATATTTGTTTTTAGTACTTTTCACCTAACCAAGAGCTTTCAATTGCTGTATCTTATTTGGTGTTCAAACGTGCTTGATATGAGCAGGAACTCCCATCATTCCTGTTGGGGATAACAAAAGACGCATTCAAAAAGACAAGGCTAGATCCAGAGCATCTAGTCAGATCCCACTGCCCACGTGGTCTTATTTTGGGCACAGTATAGTAAATTTAGTTATTATTTTTTCATCTGTAGTGGGTTCGACCCATTGTATCAGAAAGTGTGGTCTTTTAGGGGCAAGGCACATGGGTAAAGTAGAAGTCACTGCGGGAAAAATAAACACATAAAAAAATCATGCCTATGATAAGCACACACAGGAGGAGAAAACACTTGACAGTGTGATGGACCCGCTAAGCGCAGAGAGGCAGCCCTGGAGTTTTGATTGAATCCACTGCTCAAGTTAAGTGGACACTGCTAACATATATTGTAGCTACTCTTAAAAATAACATCACTGCCAGTCTAATTCCATTCTTCCCAACAAGCAACCTACCAGATTTATGCACATTTTAGCTAAAATAGAAAAATAACTGAATCCTATCTTACCTTTTTCTCCAAACAAAGAGTTTACATTGTCCATAAAAGAGAGAATGTTGCCCCCCATGTTACTGCTCAGGGAAATAATGCATTTGTGATCGCAATACCGTGGTGGGTTAAGGATGATCTGTTTATGTCAAGGAATGGAGTGATGCATGTTAGAACTAAGGTCTACTTGTAAACCATTTTACATTGGAAAAGCTCTGGAGCTTCAATTTTTGAATTTCAGTATTCCAAAACAAATTACATGCCTCCCTGTATCACAAAGGGTACTCATTAAATGAAGGGTTCCTGTAGACACCCTGAAAGTATACAGTAGCCTTTCAAGTCATGTTCCAGTGTTCTCCTTAAAAAATGTTTACTGTGGTCTCTGTGTCTTGGGCGAAACTGGTTGATACAGACACATAATGACCTGGATTGGAGCAATGACCAGTCAATCCCCTTGCCCTCGGACAAGTACCAGTATCTAAAGGGAACAGCAACTCTTTTTCATGGACAATGTAAACTCTTTGTTTGCAGAAGAAGGTAAGATAGGATTCAGTTATTTTTCTATTTTAGCTAAAATGTGCATAAATCTGGTAGGTTGCTTGTTGGGAAGAATGGAGTTAGACTGGCAGTGATGTTATTTTTAAGAGTAGCTACAATATATGTTAGCAGTGTCCACTTAACTTGAGCAGTGGATTCAATCAATTTGGTGTTTTCATTGAAAGTGAAGATATTCTATAGGTTTTTCTTGTAAAGGTAAGCTCTATAGAATTTTAAAAAACCTATGCCATTGACCATATTGGGGATTTGTGAAGTTAAAAATAAAATGAAACAGATTTTGAATGTCATTATATCATTGTAATGAATTTTTGATTGTGCTTAATAATCCCAAGAATAATTTTTATTGGCAGTCACTTAATTTACTAGAAAAATTAGTTTATTTTCTAAAATAAGCCCTTTACTTACAGCTGTGGTAGAACAGTAGGGAAGAGCTGTTAGCTGATTTTTTACTTTGTCTTTTAATGTTAAAAATTGAGTATAAAAGTTACTAGACATGTATGTATATATAATTTGTGTTGTATGTGGTAAAGGCATTTTTTTAGATACTACATGAAAGTGGAATTTTAAAATTTATTTCTTAAAGTTTTTTTTTTATTCTGCGATGGTATTTAGCTGATGGAAGAACTATGCGAACAAAGAAGTTGACTCAGATTCATCTATTTTTAAACATTTACCAGCTTGCTTTATACTTTTTCTAGACTCTACATACACATTTCCAGAACCATTTGCGTGTAGATAGCAGATATTATGCCCTTACTATTTCTACTCCTTAAAAATTAGTATTTCTGGGCCCCACACCTCTGGCCTGTACCCCAGCTCTTGTATGCATAAATAAATAAATCTTAAAAAAAAAATTAGTATTTCTTATTAACCAAGAAACTTAGCATCAATATAATATTTTATTTTTAATCCAGATTCCAGTGTTATCAGTTGATCCAATAATGTTCTTTATGGCACTTTGTACTCGTGGTACAGGGTCCATTCTAGGGTCATATGTTGCATTTTGCTGTCATGTCTGAAAACATGATTTGCAAACAGCAGAGTCAAGATCAGTACAAACTAGCAGGCTGTTCTTGCTAGAGTTTCAGAAAGGCAGTAGACAGGATACCCAGGTAAAGAGTTTCATTCAGATGTCGCTTAGATAAACATTCTATAGTTGTAGGTGAGGACACGATCATTTTGGATATTTTCTTTTCATGGGTCGAAACTGAACCAACCTGATTGCTTTCACTAACGTCGGTCTAGATTCCTTGGCATCTAAATTCTCTCATTAAAGATTGCTTGAGAGAGTCAACTCTTTCTCCCTACATAGTTTTTTGAACAATCATTTTGTCTGAAATCGCCTTCTCTCTGCCCTGCTCCTCTTATAACTCCATGTAATTTTAGGAAATTGTGTTTTTTTTCCCTTTGTGCCCTTTGTCTCCATCTGTTTAAAACAAGGGCAAGACTGCTAATGTATTTTCCTTTCAAGTGTTACCTTGATGAATAAACAAATAAATACAGGAGTTCTTCAAGAATGCAAAGTTTTTTCTGCTTAAAAATTGACTTTTCATGAAGTAATTTTGTTTAATGAATAGGTTACCAACTCCCAAGCGTCACATATATTTTAGTTTTCTTTTTTTAGTTATTAAAAGAAGTGCATTGAAAGAAAATAGTTGAAGTCGAAAGGCTCTATTTTCATGGTTAAAGTGGATTTTTGTTATTGAAAACTTATTCTGCACTTAATCTTAACCAAAAGGCTGAGAGATGATGAAAATCTATTGTGATTAGTAGAAGTGGTTCATCAACAGTCGGTGTAAATGCTGTTCATTACTGTGTTCAAAGGGCCAAAATGAGAAAGATCCTTTTCTTGAACATAGAGGGTGGACTCTTTCTCCTGACTTACAATGGAAGCCTAGACTTCTGTTAGCAAAGTAAACTTAAATTGATGTCATTTAGAAATAAATGTTCAATTAAGTTAAAGGGCACAGAACTTAGTCTCTTTATACTCTTAAAAATGATGATTAAAGGCCATAAAATTTTATATTATAGCGGATCAAACCCACCAAGTGCCAACAAAGTCCATTTTTTTTCAGTGCCTTTATTTTATGTTCATTTCTTCAGTTCATTAAAATAACTCGTTTTCATTGTGATCAATGTATTTCTATCTTGTTCGTCTATGACATGACTTTTCTTTTCCCAGCTCACTGCTGTACCTCGTCCTGTGTTAAAATCACAGCGACATGTGGATGATGGCACCCCTCCCTGCTCCCATTATTCCCTGTCATGCATGAGTGACAGGAAAATGTATTGCTGTTTCAAAAAATTTTTTTAAACTCATTGAAGAACTCACTATATTATAAAGGAAGTGGCTTAGTTCCAACCCTCAAGGCATCCAAAAAAACAAGTTCTAAATAACAACTTCCTCTTGAGTACAGCATATTTTAACTATGTAGCTCCATCTTGTAGATCACCTTTTCCAAGATCTGTCTAGAGCGGTGCATATGCTCTGCACTTGTGTTATGGTATTGCTCCCTCCGCCCTCTCTTCTGTCCTCTCTTTGAATATTTTCCTCCCCAAGCCTGGGGAACATGTCTACCAGGCCTGTAGAGTGACACAACAAAAGCAGACTCTTGAAGTAGTCAGGTTTTGTCCTTGTAAATGACACGGTACAAATGCATGCGGTGGATTAGAATATGTTCACCCTGACAGAAATCTTTTTACTTGAAGTGAAAAAGCCTCCCGTCAATTCCAACTGCAACAAAGGTGGCTGCTGGGAGTGAGAGCGATTTGCCAAGACTGCGGGCTCCTCAAGCTCTGTTCTGGAGATACATTTGTTACTTGAGTCTCAGCTTTGAGTTGGTTATAATCTTGTCTTGGCATGCTCTGTTTCCAGAATACATCAGTTTTCATGTCTCTGGCTTTTTTCAAGATTTGTGGTGGGGGAAGATGTTAGCTTTTTTTGTCTGGCAGGTAGTAAAAAGCCTGTTTGAGCTCCCTAATCAATAATTGTAAAATAACCAGAAATGGATCCATGCCAGCTGTAAATCCATCCATGCATTTCTATTAACGTCTGTCACTCCAGAGAAGCGGTACAAAAGATGTTCTGTCCCCATTATCCCTGCAAACAGGACAGAAGCGGGTAACAGGCAGCTGTATTAAGGGAATGTTCTGACGGTGTGCACAGTTTGATGCAAGGCTTGAGTGTGTGTGTTTCTCTTCAAATGTGTAATACTTGCTCTACAAGAGATGGAAAACGACTGGCATGTGAGCATCACATAACCTAAAGCTCATCCTTCAAGGCATAGAAGTGGTTCGATGTTCCCGATAGGTCGTGCTCCCCCCGCCCCCCAGCATGTAATTTCCACTGATTTGGCATGGCCTCACCCCTCCGCCCTGTTTGACCTGAAATACTTATTTTCCTCTCAAACTTGTACTGGGGAGAAAGGACTGAGTGTTTAATTTGTTAAGGCCACCATCGGTAGATACACTTGTCTGGGCAGAAAGGGTGCTAGCTGGTATTTGGGGCACAGGGGTACATTTCCTCATCTCTCAGTTGTCGTGATGAGGTATTAGCTGGTTAGATTACCACCTAGTCGCTGTGGAGATTTTAGAAGGCCTGAAGGTTCTGCTCTGACAGGACACTTTCACTTTGGGAGATGTTGCCTGAGTCTGTGGACTGCAGTAAGGTGTTTAGAGATAAGGGAGAAGCAGTTAGTTGTCTTATGATAAAATTAACACATACTGTGAGTGGCTGCAGAGCAAGATTGAATATATTAGCATGTTGAAAGCAAGATGTGTCATTCTTTACTTTTCAGTCTTTAAAGTTTTAAAAAGATTTAATATCATGCATATGTTTGCAATATGGTTGGCAGAACAAAAGGCATTATTCATTTATTATCTGTATATCTGTACAGGTAGAAAACTTGGTATTGATTTTTTTTTCTTTTTAATTTTGTTCTTACATTTAAAAAGCTTTGTTTTACCTGAGTCTTTCAATGGAATAAGTATGAATACATTTGTTTCAATATTGTAAAAAAAAAAAAATCGGTTATTGTTTTAAGAAGAGTTTCTGTAGAGAAGGAAAGAAAAGATTTAGAAATGCAAGTCGGGGTCTGTCTGTCCTTGCTGGGCCCTGCCTCACACCTGCCTGGCCCGGGTGGTGCCTGTTTCTTGTGGCAATGCCAACAGCAAGTTCTCGCAGCCTCCTGCCCACATACTCTGAGGTCATAAAGCTTCTCAAACAGCTCTCCAATTATGATTGGGCTCTCCACATAGATGGCCTGCAGAAAGAGCATATCTTGGTTGCAAGTCCCATATGTCTGTTCTTTTGGGCAGATGTGATTCTTATTTTAAAGTGATAATTTAGCCTTTCGGTTGATCTGTAAGTGACTGTAAATTTCTGAGCCTGAAGACAAAGTCAGCTTCTGTCACACTAACTTCACCAACATGATTTTTTACCCGGGGCCTTAGAGCAGGTGGCCCGTGTTCTGTGCTTGTGTCACTTAGGTAGGCCTGCCTTCCTCAAGACCTCATGGAAAAACAGGAATGAAAAAGGGGGCCCTTGAGGCCTCACCTTGGGGTGCAAGGTCTCCCAAGGCAGAGTGCTGCAGCCTTTTGTACAGTGCTACCCAGAATCTGGTGTTTGGGGCTCTAGCTCCTTCCTTTTCCCTTTCTTGGAGGCCACTTGGGCTTGGTACAGATGGAGGCAAAGTCATCTTGCACAATCATTGGTTCTTATTAGAACTTGAAGCAGCCTTAGGAGCCAGCCAGGGTTAAAGGAACAGAGCCAGTACCAGCACCTCCTCTGCGGTTCCCTGTCTGAGATGTTTTTGACTTGTCTCCATGCTGCTTTCCAGGCAGACTCCCAGGGTTGTGGGCCAGAGAACAAGAAGGCCAGGGATCTTCCTGTAAGTTTGCTCTGGGTTGGGATTTGAAGCCTCTTGTAAGTGGGGCAGCACACAGAGAGCATCTGGGCTACATAAAGCTTCAGCAAACCTGGGGATGTAAGTATTTTTATACAGAGCCACCTTTCCTGCATCTCTCTTATAAGTTGCTATTTTCTCATCTGTTCTTTCTATCATTTCCCCACCCCCTCCCCTCAAGGAACTGGACTCTACAACTTTCTAGGGAGGTAGACTGGGGTCTTAAGCCAAAGTCTTCCTTAAAGAATGAGGGAAAGGCCCATACTAGATATCAGCTGCCTGCAGGACCACTGTTGTGACAAGATGTGAGTTCATGTCCCTGTTCCTATCTTGAAATGCGGTCATCACATACAGAGAATAGAAATCATTGGTATGAGTATGAGGTTGTATTGTATTGCTATGGAATTATAATTAAGTTCTTATTATTTCAAACAGCCTGCCCATCAAACACATGCCCACTGATTTAGCAAGAGTGAACTTTTTCTTCCTTTCGTCTTGTATACACGTATGTGCGTGTGTGTGTACATGCATGCATGGGCATGCACACTGCTTTGTATTCTATTAATTTGGGAATTATTTATTTAGAGTGTATACTATATGCTCGGCTCAGTGGTCTATATGTTGGGGATACATGAACACTTATAAAAATAAATTCGTTCCAGCCATAGTGGAGATTACACTTTAATAGAAGGGATTGTTGTATATCACTCTTATTGCTGCTTCTTGTAAGAGTTTCAGACTAGGGAGAAAGAGGAATTAACCCTTGTGGAATGAACATTGTTAGGTGAGTAAAGCTTTCATCCAGCCTCTTGATCCATTCTGTATTAGTGCTGCCTTATACTGACAGAGTGCTTTATAATTATAATTATTCAGGGTGTTTTTGCTTTTATGTGTAAACAATTTTGATAATTGGCTCAGATGACAGTGTTTTGGGAAACATTCTTTAAACTGCACAACAGTGTACAAATACTGGACTCAGTGTTAGTAAATCTGTATTAGTCCGGATTCTCCAAAGAAATCGAGCCAATGAGGGTGTGGGTGGATTGTATGTGTGTGTAGGGGGAGTGCGTGGTGTGTATATGTCCATGCATACACACACAAACGCACACACACACACAGATTTATATTAAGAAACTGGCTCATGTGTTTGTAGATACTGAAAAGTCAAAAATCTCCAGGATTGTTGGCCCAGCAGAGAACTGAGAATTGAAGCTGTAGTTTGGAGATAGCAATCTTTCTTCTTTGGAGAATCTTGTCCTTTTTCTTTAATGGAATGATGCTGCCCTTGCGACCTTTCTGGGGAGGGCTTCGTGGCTTGTTTTGAGCTGCACGCTATGAGGACAGGTGGAACAACAAATAGTTGGGCCTGTGACTCTTACCTGGGTGCGAAGCAGAGTCCCTTTTCTGTTGAGATGCCCAAGGTGACATAGGTGAGGGATAAAGTGGAACCATGTCTGCACTGTCACTTGTTCTCTCCTCTCTCAGTAATTTCTCTTCTGATAATTATCCCCACAATAACCTCTGAACCTGCAGAGGAGTGGGTTCAACCAGTGATGGCTGTCTCCTATAATTTCTAAAGTGGGGGAGGGGCGGTAAAAATTGCTAGTCTCTGCAGCATCATCTTCCTCTTGAAGTGGCTGAGCCATATAATGAGACAGAGTTGACATCATATTGTCTCACCCTGATTCATTCCATTGAATAGCAGCACCTGGTAATATAGGCCATGCCTCCTTCTGCAGTGTGCTGTCGGGACCGGAGGAGCTCTAGGTGGCATAGCCCTTGCCCTTGTGGAGTGCACAGCAGTTAAAATATGACTGCCATTTACAAATAAGGAAGTGAGATTGGAAGCATGCAGGAACCCACAGCAGGTGTGCCCTGCTCCTGATCACTCCTCACGCTTGTCCTGCGCCTAGAATAGCTTCTTCTGCTCTTCTACCCTTCTCCAAGCCCCCTCATTTAAATTTCGCCTTTCATTTCAAAGCCCAGCATAAATATCTCCCTTGGCAAGCCTTCCTGATTTTCTAATTCAGAAATTATCACAATCTTACGCTATTTCTAAAACTCTTGGTTCATTACTCTTTTATGACTAGGGCAACCCTATAATTTATCATCCAAACAGGCAAAGTGAAAGCAGACACTATTAATTAATGATATCAGGACAACACACATAAACTGGGACATTCCAGGGAAACCTGGACATGTGATCATCCTAGTAATGACCTTTCCTTGTCTAGTGAAGTATGATCTGGTCAAGTGTGTGTTCATCTCCCATTTTAGAATGTAAATTACATGGGAGGTGTAGGAGAGGCTGAGAGAACATGTTGCTTATCCTTTGTTTCTGTATAGGGAACTATAGTCAGTTGAAACTTGTAATGCTTACTGCTTGGGGTGAACAATGCCCACAGTGGGTATCTGGAGTTGAGCAGGCCTGCTGCAACCTCCAGCATAGCTGGCGGGGAGAAGAAAATCAGTGTAAACAGGTTGATGTGGGCCAGGGACACCCAGTATCAAGGGGCTCCTTTGGGGTGCTCAGTAGCCCACACCTTGCTGTAATAGAAATGTGGGTCCATTCTGGGTGCTGTAGTCAACAGAAGACAGGTCTTTTCTAGCAGGTGGAGCTTGACTGGGAGTAGGGCCCTGGGTGTCTCTGCCTAAGGGCACACAGGAACCTGGCTGGAGATGAGGTGCAGCCTCCTCTGTGTCAGGAAGGTAAAAGGATCCTGTTCCTGCAAGTTATGGTCGATCTCTTCAGAGTCTTCGTGAAAGTTGAGGACCTCCTGGAAATATACTAAACTCAAAGCATTTGTGAGGTTATAATCAAGTAGGAAGGCTGCTAAAAGCTACTAAGGTAGAAGGCTATGAGGTGATTTTATAGCCTGGGTGTCACTGATGAATTTCCTTGATGAACAATCTAGATGACATTCGTCCATGGGCTTTTACATATAAATGAAGCACTTGCCATTTAAACAGCCTTTTGCACTGGCCAGAGTAGGCAGCTGTTGGTATAATGAAGTGAGGTATTGAATATAATATTGAGTTTATTACCACATGGCTCTAAATTAAGTAAATAATGGATAGATTGGCTTCCACTTTATAGATGGCCATAAGGGACCTCTTTTGAACACTTCAAAGGTCTTTCTAAAGGTGCGGAATTTATTGCCGTCTTCCCTGTTATCATCATTCTTTAGTGCCTTGGGCCAACTCCCATTGAAAAGGTGGACACTTAGAATCCTTTTGTGGCTGATGAGCATTTGGTTTTACTGCAGTCTATAATTTGGACTTCAATGGCAAATTGTTAGTACAAACTTTTGAGCCTTAGGTATTATAACACTTTTGGTCAGACACCTATGCTCAGCAACTCTGTGGCGCCAGTTTATTGTGTTTCCTATGAATAGTGAGTTTCTCATCCATCTATTTCAGACTGTTTGGAGTGCTTTCTTTTCTGTAGCTAAAAATCCCTTAGGCTTGATACACCTTTCTGGACAGGGTTGTTTATTGTTTAAATCTTGACTGCTCTTCCTGTTCTTCACTTGCTCTTGTGAAACCTATAACTGACTTCAAGAGCTGTGAATTTTTTACTGACTACTTTTTCTTCAGCACCCATGGGTGGTACAGATGTGAAAGAAAGAACTGAGGTTCTTGGGTGGAGGGCCCCAAGTCTGGCTGGTCCACCAATCTCCTGTCAGGCTTTTAAACGGTTCATATGCTCTGGTGGACTTGAATTTAAAGGGTGGAACCTGAGCATGTTACTTTTTAAAATAAATGACTCTGCGGCTCCTCCCTTATGGTGAATAACTAATGAGGAAAGGGGGAGAGAAGCAAGATATCCTCCTCCTTCTTCTGTAGGCACTTGGCACCCTGGGTGAGAGTGACTGTGTGCCAGCCTAGCAAGGCTACTGTTGTTGTTAGGATTTAAAGAAATACATACACGATGGACTACTATTCAGCAACCAAAAAAGATAAACTGGAGTCATTTGTAGACACATGGATGGAACTAGAAGGGATTATGCTCAGCAAAATAAGTCAATAAGAAATAATACTGAATGGTTTTACTTCTAGGAGGAATATAAGGGAACTAAATAAGGGACCAAGGAAAAGAACAGTAACAATATTTAAAAAAAAAACTCACAAAACAACAAAAACAAAAAGACAAGGACAAATCAGAAACACTTTGTGTGGCGGGGGGAGGGAATGGGATGAGGGCAGAAAGAGCCCAAGGGACTGAGGTGATAGTGCACTGGTGAAATGGTGGTGGGAAACCCATGCGAACCACAATTGATGCCAAATATGTGTAAATAAAGAAAAAAAATCCAGGATAAATTTAATAATTAAAAAATAAAAAAAGAAAGTATCCCCACCCTTTCTAACTCTTGTATCTGCCTCTTTTCTTATTTGATCTCAGAGAAAGAGTACTGACCTCAGAGACAGAAAATCTGAGTTCAGGCTTCTCTACCTGCAAATTTGTGTGGTCACCTTACTTTATCTGAGCCTCAGTATCCTCTCTCCTAAAATTCAACATTTCTTCTTAGTTTTCTATGCACTCAGTGTCTATGCACTCACTTTGCAAAAATGCATTACTCTACTTTTGGATTTCCACAGTGACTGGGTCAGCTTTTCTCTTCAAAATGGGTGATCCACAAATATTCCTAACAGGTTGCAGGCAGCTTTCCAGGGTGATGCTGGGTCTCCGTTTCCTCTGTCTCAGCTCCTCCTTGTTGCCCCTACACCCTCCTGGAGGCCAGTCACTCCGCCTCTTGAGTCATTCCTGGAAACAGGACTCCTTTGAGCGGCACTTAATGTCTCATGTTGAAGGAGACCCCTGAGTTAGTGAGTACGTGGGGCTTCTCCTCAGCCCTTCAACACTTTAATTCCAATCACGTTGTTAAAACAATATTTCACTACTTTTGATTTTCTTAATTATCATGCAGATAAACAGTGGGGATCATGACATTAGGATAAGTGAGTGGCTTATGATTTTTGCCTCAGAAAGAGAAACTCTTGCTGTTTCTCGCCCCCCTTGAGCAGCGCAGCAGTAATAAATGAGCAAGTCCAGAGCACTTGATGATAGATAGTTAATGGTGCTGCGCTGCAGCCAGCAGCCCCGTTTCCACAGCATCTGTCACAATTCAGAGTCATTAGCATAACTTTAATGGTTTCTTTTCAAAATAATTTCTACTAGGGCATTTAGAATGCATCAAGGAAAAATATTGAGTTGTAGAGATGAGGAATTTTAAATGTAGACAAATGGTTTTCATTCTCTCAGATGTAATTTTGATCAAACCAAGAAACCACATAGCAACATACTATGGAGCAGAGCAGAACTGATGGCATTTTATGTACTAGGTGGGAAGTGTTTTCTTAGCACTGCAAAATAGGTAATTAAAAAAACTTTTTTCTTAAATAAAAATTTTAATTAGAAAAAGTCCTTGGTTTCCTGGGGCCCCTGCCGCCACGGCCCTCTCCTGTCTGCGTTTGCGCAGCCTGTTCACTGAATGTCTTTTACACTCTGTTTACTATCAGTCATGCTCTCTCATCGTGATTCTTACCTTATAAATTGAAAAGGTTTGTTGGAGGGGCCCGCCTACAATATACAATGATGTTAACCAACGTAACTGCAATAGAAAATTAAAAAAATAAGTTTGTAGAGTATATGTAGTTTTTACATAATAGCAGTAAATATTTGGCTAATTGATACTTAAGTTGTAAGGGGGAGTTTTCAGAGAAGCAGATTTTTCCCCTGAAATATCAGGGGACAGGTAGAGAAGAGATTTTTATTACATGTTTATGTATAGAATGTATCTACACTTATAAAAGAGCCAAAATGACTTACTTTTTTTTGTTGTTAAAGATTTATTTATTTATGCACACAAGAACTTGGGTACAGGCCAGAGTCCAGGGAGGTGAGAGGATTCACTAGAGACAGAGTGGGGAGCAGAACAGGCAGATCAATTGAAACACACTGCTGAGAGGAGCAGTGGGCGAGGCAGGAGAGGTCTGCTACGCCATGTGGGTCCCTTCTCTGGCCCTCGGCAGGGATCGAACTCGTGCTGCAGTGGCTGCGGTTTGCTTCATAGTGCGTTGCTCAACCCACTACGCCACCCGGGAGGCCCCATGACTTACTTTTAAACTGAAAGTCAGTGTGTGCTTTTAGCATGTATATGTAACTATTTGAATAGTAACTCCTTATACTGTACTTGTAGAGATCCCCGTCTCTTTTTTGGCTGTCTGTCTATCCATCCATCCATTCTTCCATCCATCCTTCCATCTGTCTGTCCGTCCTTCCATCCGTCTGTCTGTCTGTCTATAATCCATCTTTCTATCATCTGCCTATCATCCTTTTATAATAACAGTGCAAAGTAGGTGTGGACATACTATCCCATTTCCATAAGCAATTTGAGATCCTCCAAAAGGAAAGACACTTTGGTCAAGTTTATCGAGCTGACAGTTGGAAGGATAAGGGTTTCTGACTTACCTCTCTCTTTTACCTCTTTTATGTAAAATTTCAATTATTCTGACTTCTTCTAGAATATATATAGCCTGGCCAATATGGAAACTTCCACACAATACTTCTGACATCTCTCTGTAGTCATTTTTTAATCCTCTTTTTTCATGCTTGGGAATAAAATATTTTTTTCAAAGATCTTAAGACATGTTTTAATTAACTCTAGGATTTGAATATTGTTTTTGTTAGTTTGAAATGCTGATACTACATAAAGCCATTTATTTGTTGTCCTAGATGTTCTTTTTATTAGACTATTTAAAATTTAGTTGACCCAAATTGGGGAAAAGATTATTTCATTTCTGGAGGACTTTGGATATATTTTTGCATTCTGAAGCAATTATTACTGTGCTTTAGGCAAATAAATACAGACTCATTAAAAGATGAGCCTAGCCATTTTAAACTTTATACAAGTGTGTGTTAATGGTTAGTCCTCATCCATAAGGTCCATAATACTCAATTCCATGTCCATGTTCCAGACAACAGGGCAGAGTTGGTGGTTGGGGGCCAGGATATCAGTTGTTCCCTTCTGTTAGAATGAGTTCTGGAAGCTACATATATCACTTGCCTGCAGTTTTGTTGGTCAGAACTTAATTATCTGTCCATACCCAGCATCAAGGGAAGCTAAGAAACCTCTTGTTTATTGGTTAGCCCTGCTTAAAAATCAGAGGTCCTGTAACAAAGTTGACATGGTTACAATGAAGATTTATCAGTCTGCCTGAGCTTTGTGAAGCAAAGTCAATTTTTAAAAAGTATTTTGATATTTGACATCTCTTGACAACTCCTTTGTGATTATAAATCATATTGACTTTTTGATTATATATATTCATTTGAAAATACCAAATACTGTTATTTTCCTAGATACTAAGGTGATAAAAAGTTGTCAGTAAATTTTAGAATCTTTAAATAAATTTTGAAAAGGGGTGATGGACCAAATGGAATTCTAATTACTTGATTTCAACACATTTCTCTTTCGTTTGAATCATTCAAGAGAAAAGTAAAAAGCAGCATTATTTGAGAGAAATTCTCTCTCGGCATCTAAGCAGTCATTTTTAATTGCAGAAAATGTCTTCAGAATCTTTTTCCATTTTAGAGTTTTAGCTAGGAGAAAGTCAATTGTCAGTTGTGTAATGGAGGTTAAAAAATCCTAAACTAAAAAAAGTTTACGTATTATACTGAATAGACACATAAGCTATTTAAACATTTGTGACTGATTTTCCATAGAAATCTATTTTTTCCTTAAATTTGGATATCATTGTTGGTCATATAAACATAAGAGTCTACTGTCAACCAATGCATGCTTGCTGAAATATGACAACATTTTAACGAGAATTACTTAAAAAAAACCAAAGTCATGTATTAAGTGTTATTACTTGTATAAAGGAATTTCCTTGGGGAATTGTTATATATCAATAGATGTCTATTCCATTGGAGTTGCTTGTTATCAAAGTATCTCCCTCTCTCTCTCTCTCTCTCTCTGTTTCCCTCCCTCTTTTTACCTCCCTATCTCCCTCCCTGCCTCCCTCCCTCTCTCCCTCTTACCCCCTTCCTTCCTTCCCTTCACCTTAAAAAGCACATCCTTTGAATATCTTCCAAGATGATACATCTTCATCAGCTGAGAATAGATTTGATTTTGGGAAATAGCCAGAAATCTTTTAGAATCAAAGCTGCTAGGTGATGGAACTGTAATAACATTTTCAATTAGATACAAAGAGTGATTGTAAAGTAATGAGACCTATTTTCTTGAATTTTTGGAAGACTGACTAAGAAGGAAGTTCTGAAATAAAAACTCTATCTGATGTGTATGTTTGTTACCAAAAGAGTCTCACTACTCAATAATGACATTACCAAATTTGTGTATTATTACTGATTCATTTATGTTTCGTATTTGCCCTTACCTCTTTTGCCATGGTTGTGTCTTGGGACTTCCTACAGGATCATTATCCCATATTTATTTTATCATGATAGTCCTTTGGGAGTTTTTAGCGGTATCTGTATATCATGTTTGGAATATAGTAAGTAAACTGACACACACAGGAGGAAATCAAACTTGATTCGATGTTTAATTATACAAATTGGCTACCTGATAGATTTTTTTTTTTCTTTTGCGGTTTAACATTTGAAAATTGGCAACAAGGTTTTTATGCTTATCTTAAACATAATCATCATGTAGCTCTATATTATCAAATGCAATGATATTATAACATCATCCAATAAGTGGCATATTTAGTGCAGTATCAACTTACATTGCTTGCAAAATATAGCTTTCGAAAATAGAGGTCTTCAGCAATTATACAAAGCACTTGAGTCTCTTTATATCTGTTAGATCTAAAAACAGTGATATTTTATTTAAACTTTAGTCTGTAATTCTCATTTTTAAATTTCTTTTAAACTTCAGCAGTATCATTATTTAAGGCTCTAATTTAGAAACTTTATTTTTCATTCTTGCTGTCATCAATTTTTGTTTTCTTGCTTTCACAAACTGCTTTGTGAACTTGTTTAAAGTTTTAAAATGAAAGTAAAGATGTTATTGAATTAGTTTTGGAAGAGAGCAAGGAAGGAACAAGAAACTAGTACAAAAACCAGATAAGATTACTTAGATTTAAACTGAAGTACTTTTTATTTCTGGCTATTTGTGCTACCTCATTTATTTCATTTAATTTTTGATTAAAAGTATGCCTTTAAATCTGATAATACATAATAAGTTTAAAGCACTAATTGTAGTGATTAAACTATGCATCTAAGAATATTACTTAATTAGGAGATCCTTTGTGTACCTTGCTTTAAAAAGTATATTATTTTTACATGTGAAAAGCAACAACCTTCATTAGATTTTCTACTATTTTAAGAGTGACCTGTCTTGTAAATAAATAGTCATTAGTTAATGTCTTGAAAATGAATAAAAGTTTTGCTTGGTTAGCAGAAAATAATGCTGATTCTTGTACATTTTTTTTTGTTAGAACAGGCAACTGATAAAAATTAGTGACTTGCAAAAGTTTTAAGATGGTATAAATGTTATTGTGGATTTTCATATTAAAAGCAAATAATAAAAAAAAATTATAAAATTTAAATATTCCTCTTCATTAAAGGCATTCTATACATTATAATTTTAGTTTGTTGATTTATTATCTTCATTAAAGACTTCCTTTAAATACATTATAATGTTTGTTGATTTAGTCATTCCCTTGGTGAAATATATGTGTGATATATATGTATATACAGGTATACATGTATACCTGTATATACATATATATTACATACATATATACATGTACATACATATATATATATTAGGCTGCAAACTTAGTAATTGAGATGCAGGTTTGCATTAAAAGAGAATCCCATCACAGGCTTTGGCAATTCAGCAGATATATAGCAATTTGTATTCTGCCTGTATATATTTATAGAATTGGAAGATAAAACTAATTGTTTTTGGATAGAAATTTCTGAAATTAACTCAGTGAACTGTAATAATAAGAGATTTAATATTTGCCATTCCCAATTGTGTGAAACCCCAAGTGACATGAGAGTTCAATTTCAACTCAATTGAGCCTGTCAGATAAGCTGAGAAAGGTCACCAAAGAATTCTAGGTGATATTCTAACCCTTGTAGTATAAAACAGACTGCATTTTATTCACTAAGCACTAATGAAACATACTGTTTGCCAGGCACTGCTTGGTGTTTATTTTCATCAAATCAGGTACATTTCAAAGGTATTGTGGTACTCTTAAATTTCTCATTGTTCTCTCAAGAAGAAAAAAGACCAACAGATTAGTCCCCTCTAGTCAGCTAAGCATGTCTTAACAAGACTAAATATAGGGCCTCCTTGGTAACCTAGAGCTTATGAAGTCTCACCACTCTCACCATTATGACCAGAGTTCGATCCCAGCCAAGGATCTAACCCATATATACTGCTAACACACAGCAGACCTCTCCTCCCTCGCCCGCTACTCCCCTCAGCAGTATATTTCAGTAGATCCACCTGTTCTGCTCCCCACTTTGCCTCTGGTGAATCCTCTTACCGCCCACACCTCTGGCCTGCACCCCAGTTCTTCTATGCATAAATTAGGTAACTCTTTTCTAAAGAGACTAAATATAATACTCATCATGAGTTTTAAAAAAAACGGTGGATGTAGTAATAGTGTGCCCAATTTTTAGTCCAGTTTATAATTACTTAAGTAGGTACATGAACAATATGCACATACAGATGATTTTATCATTTTCCATAAAAACGTTCCTATGACCTTTGTAAGTCTGCCCTCTGAAGATCAAGCTTCATAAAATACAAATAACCACTAATTTATTTGAATAATTGACAATTGGAATTTCTTGACATAGGTTGACTTTTTTTTTCCCAAACTTAGTTCTGAAATCTTGTATTTTTGTGTGCCTGGTCTATAATTTAGTTGATTTCAATATTTGTATAATTAGCTTATCTTTTGATTTTGAAGTTCTTTTAGAATAAATTTTATTAATACAAATTGAATTTGCTTAAAAGATGATTGATTACTTTTCATATTAGTGTTATCTTTCTTTTGAGTGTGGTTTCTTTGTTTTTTCCCCTTTCTTGCCTCTTGTATATCACTTTTTTTTATAATTATTTTTTTTTATTAAAATATTTTAAAATTTACATATACTTGCCATTAATTGTAATCCCCATGTATGCCCCATCACCATCTCACCAGTGCACCATCACCTCAGTCCCT
>JAGFMF010011700.1:1534355-1663062 GCA_019455555.1 Galemys pyrenaicus | reverse complement strand
TTCCATTGTGTATATGTACCACAGCTTCCCGATCCACTCATCTGTTTTTGGGCATTTAGGTTGTTTCCAGGTCTTCCCTATTGTAAAGAGTGCTGCTATTGTATATCACTTTTAAAGTAAAGAAGTTGAGGTTATTTCACATATAAATCATTTCAACTGTTAGTAGAGAATAGGAATTTATTTTGAGGCTTGTCCATATAGTGTGTGTGTGTATGTTGTACATGTGCACACACATTTGGATAGGGAAAAAAAACATTAGCACATACCCTTTCACCCAGCAAATTTGCTTCTAGAAATCTATCAAAAATCAGAAAACATTTTCTCTCCAGAAAGTTTATATCAGTTTATATTCATTCTAACAATATGTGAGTATACTTAATAGCTTTTCCACTTATCAGCATTTGATACTATAATTTCTTTTATCACTCTTCAAATTGGAGATAAAGAATAGGGTCTCATCTATATTTCTGATTATTCAATAGCAATAGAAAAAGTGATGTACACACACATCCACATGGCTAAGATGTACCGGCCACTCGCAACTTTTCTCCTATACAGTACTTTTTTAAAAATATTTTTATGAGAGTCCCTCATTTTTGCATTTATAAGTTTTAACTTGGGAATAGTTGGATGGCTAAAAGATGTCATTTTAAAGTAATCATGTGTTTAGAAAGGTTATTTTGTCTGGAAGGTTTATTTTGTGTTTTCAAAATTTTAATTTAGTCATTTTCATTTATTTTGGCATATTGTATCTCATTAGGTTTTTCTAGACAATTTTGTAATACCAGGTTTTTCAATTAATGATTTAGCCATTGTCTTTAGAGGTATCTTATCTACTTTATATCAAGTTCTCGTGTAGAGTTAACATCATTGCTGTCTTCAAATTCTGTTCATTTGGAATATTTACTAGTTCATGAACCAGTGCCACACTATTTAAATATTGTAGTTTCATACTTTTAAAAAGTGCTTTGTGAAGGTAGTTTCCTAGTCATGTCCATTACTTTTCAAAATTTCATTACTGATGTTATTCATCTTTTCTTCCAAGTGAGTGTTAGTCTGTCTTCATTAAGCATCTTAGTTCTCGGTTATTAGTGTGCACTGAGATATCTTAGGACAGTATTTGTTTTGTATTGCGGCTGCACTGGTTTAGGATTCATACCTCCCACCCACCACCAAAGTGACTGTCATTTTAGGCAGCATTTGAATTGTATGTGTAAACAGAAATTTTTGTGTTCCTAATATTACCTTAGATACTCCCAGGAGTTTATTCTTTAAAGGACCCCTCCTGCTTATTCCTTACCCCTTTTCTCTTTCCTTGTTAGCTGAATCCTTTCTAGTTGCTACCCAGCTGCCACTGCTCTCGTCCGGGTGGAGGTTTGGTGGGGCCTGCAGCCTATCAGATGCCTGGTGGCAGACAGCACCTGTAATGTGGATTTTGCTATTAATAAATAACATCATTTATTTATTAAAGTTCACCTGTGAACTTATTTAGATAACTCTTCCTGTTTTCATTATGAACAAAGAGAATGGCTTGTTTGCTTTCTCAGGGAACTTTGGTATCATACATCTTCCTCTCTTCATGTTTTATGGATGTTGTCATACTGCATTTTCAAGTCTGTAATACCGGTCTAGATCCCATCACATCATTTTTAGCTTTTCAGTGTATTTCATATAGATATCGTCTTTCAGTGTTAAAAACACAGGCGAAACTGTCTGAAAAATCCTTCTGATGTATAAAGCTACAGGATTCAGTGATGTGAAATTATAGTGGGTTCTTTAGTATCTTCAGAGAATTGCAATTATTAACACTGTGAGTAATTTTCTTTCTTAACTTGTAGTTGTTAGAGAACAATTTAGAAAATTGATGCTTCTGTCAAAAGTCTGGGTGAGCAGGATGCAGGCTCAGTCTGGATATGGTAACATTAAGAACCCCACAACTTTTACTAACTGTGAAAAAGGGAATTTATTTTATTCTCCATTAAACTGCTACACATCATAAATAATTTATATCAAACCTTGCTCATGTCTGTATCCAGGATGATAAACTAGTCACTATAAGGATTTTTTTTTAATGAGTGTAACAGTATTTTCTTCTTCTGTCTTGTGTTACTTCCCACCTTACCCCTCTCCCCATATCTCATCCCCATGAGAAGACTGCATGCCTCCTGCAGGGTCCCAGATACCGAATGGGCCTAGAATCCTTACGAGGATCTAGTTCAAGTGCTAGACGACTCGGGGAACCTGCTCCTGAGATTTCTTGCTCACTGCCTAGGTTCCTTTGGCCACAAGCTGGTCTATGCATATCTTAGTCTCCTCACCTTCCACAGGAGTACAAGTGCTTTAGTTGTTTGGGAATCCAGGAAGATGTCTGACTGAGAAACTCTGATAAGGATACTCAGTACATTTCCGTACGGAACTATTTTGTTATTTTTGACACTGTGACAAAGGATGGGTAAATCTACATACTGACTCCACAGTTGGACATGGGGGCCAAGAGTTTGCTCCTACTTTGTCTACTTCTTTTTGTAAACACCCCACCCACCCTCACTAGATTCCTGGCTTTTTTGATTACCCACTTGCCGCAGGGTTTGGCTGAAGACAGATGGAAAAATAGGGCAGATGAGGGTATTGAAAATAACAGGATTGGGTTTTCAAGTTTTGGTGTCCCAGCAATGTGGGGAACCCACCTAAGCGGCAAGTGGACACTTGATTGATCAAGGTAGATGGTTTGAGAATGATAAGTAGTTAAAGGGGATAGACACTGGCTATAAGGAGGCTGTTCTTGAAGAGATGGACTCTCAAGTTACAAATCCATGTAGGGGGCAGAGCCTGCAGCCCCACTGCCTGGGAATGGCTGTTCCCGGGAGTGGCCGATGGCTTAGAGGGGATTTCTAAGAGAATAAGTGTATGTGTGAGTTCAAGTGTGGTTATATGTTGAGGCAGGGAGTCTCAGTGGAGCAGAGCTGAGGACGGGCTCAGGAAGGGGGCATAGATCTGGATGCCTGGGTGGTGACTGCAGTCTTGCAGGGAACTAGCCTTGCATGAAGAGGTAATGCCTCATTTTGAGTAGTCTTCAAGGGTGACTACAAATCTAAGCACTGTTGTCATTAAGAAGTGATCCTAGCTACTTCTTATGTGGGATGCTATGAGGGAAGAATTCAAAGAACTGCCACCCACTGTAACCTTTTTGGGGCATTTTCACTTAGTACAGATCAGATCATAAGAGAATGCCTTAGCAGATAAAATCATGTGAGAATGGAAAAAAACAGTGTGTCTTAAAATGAGATGCCTGTCAGATTGGGAAGCATCAGATTAAAGTATTTTGAGAGCACAGTGGCTATTGAGAACTTGTCTTTTTTGGTTATACCAAAGCTTGATTCTTGGATGTGGAGGCTGGGTCTCAGATTCCTCAGTTGTCATCTACTAAAAATGGAGACTGACAGGGTGAATATCATAATACCATACTAATCCCTTTTCTGAATAGTAATACAAACAATAAAACCACACACTTTTCTCCTCATGCTCTCCTTCCTAGCCTTAATTGACACCTATGGAATATAGTCACAGTTTGGTCATGTCCCTGGCCCCAGTCTATAGATGACACAGCATACTCTTAGACAGGATCTGTGACTATTCGAAGCTGTCACAGAGATTGTGGGAGAAGAAGCTGCTAAAAAGCCTGATGTTGAATTAAGGGGCCTGATATAAAAAGTAGAAATTGTGTTAACATACTTCCACCATGAGATTCTGGGGGGTGGCCTTGATTCATCCTTAAAGAAAAACAAGCTCTGAAACACTTCTCCACTCTCTATCCAGTTGCTGGTGAGGATAGAGGGCAATGAAATACTCTGAGGAAAGATTTCCCTTACAGATGGCCACAAATTTAATCAGGGATTTAGGATGCATGAAGGGATGAGCTTCGGTTATACAGAAAATGCACTTAGATAGAGCATGTTACTTCCCAGGGACGTCAAATAATTGAGTTACACCTAAAGTCCTGAACTGTCTGTCTAACACACTCACGTTCCCATCCAGCATCTATGTGCTGAGAGGTGTTAAATGGTTTGAAAACTGTAATTAAATAGCTGGAATTGTGCTGCGAAACCACTGTACGCACTGCCTCGCATAGTATTTCTGTGTTAAGTGCTAAAATTTAATCCGAGTAGCTGTGACTAATCTAGTCTTTATTTGTAACACATTCAAATTAAGAGGCGTGTGTTCTTGTTCATGTACTTTCTCATTAGCACTAATATTGCTAATGGGAGTGACAAATGTAATATGTTTTTGCCTTCTATCACTCACACCTTGTAGATAGCTCGCGCCTCAGAGGAGGTAATTTGCCATGTGATACATTTATGGAGCGGCAGGTTTAATAGTTTTCCTCAAAAGAGACTGTGTCCACAGGGACTGTTTATTAGTTGATGGGCTCTGGGGAAAAGAAGTTTGAATTAATCAATTTGAGCCATAGAAGAAATTATGATGACAATTAACATAAATGGGCATCCCACATGCTCATTTGTTCCTTTATGTCTTTGAGCCTTTTTTCCCTAATTTATTATGACATTTCAGGGTACCCCCACTTTTTTATTTTTATGCTTGAATTTACTCTCTTCTCTAGATCTTCCTGTTTATTCAAAGGACTCCGTCATGATTGAGACAGTGACTGAATAGATCTTAATATTTAAAACCATGGAAGTCATCTTCTTTTTGTGGTACTCATCTCATTAAGGATATGTGTCTGGATATGGGATGGGAGACCATTACCTCAGCACCTCCTCGATCCTTTGTGAGAGATAGCAGGGTATCTCCCAGGAATCGCTTGCTACTGCTTTGCTCTCTGCCACGCATACTCACTTATATACACACTCACACTCCACATACACTCCCACTTAAACCACCCTCCCATTCCTACTCAGGCACACTCACACTCTCATACACACACTCACATCCCATGTATTCCACATACACTCACACATGTATCACTGACACGTAGTCACATACAACACTCAACTCTACACTCATTCAACATACACTCACACCTATGCTGCCCTCACACACCTGCTCAGACACACACACTCACACCTCCCACATCCTACATGCATTCACACATAGACCCCCTCACACACCACCCACATACACCACCCACATTTGTACATACATACTCATACTCACTAACATCCTTGTACTCACACACCCTCACATACAGGGCTCAGACACCTAAATTTTCTGCTGGGAGACCTTTCTCTTTTTCTAGGCCCTCTCTCCGGCGGGGGGCGGTGCTCCCTGGAGATATAAGGGTGAGATGACAGTGGAGGAGCCTTGAAACTTTGGACTATGGCTTGTGGGGACAGTTTTCTGGCATTCCTGCTTCCATTCAACTTGCATTTTCCTTAGAGACAGTGTTATAAAAAAAGGGGGATTAGGTTATCTGGGACTACTAAATTTTTATGCTAATACGTTTTCTTGGGCTACTAAAATTTTTATGTTAATACTATGAATTAAATAGGAACTTGGCTAGGCTGGTTTGGGACTTAGTCAATACATTGATTTCCTAAAACCAAATTCCAAGTGACCTTTGAAACTGCCATTTCCAAAGTTTATGCTGCCTGTGAGTCTGTTGTTTCTTTGACTCACTTAAATTGTTTACTCAGACTCTGGAAAAAGATGTATCAAGCCTGCAACTACAGATGAAAGAATGTCATCTTTAGAATCAAGAACTGGGAGTGTGATCCTTGCTCTTACTATCCATGGGCAAGATACCCATGTCTCTGTGTTCCTGTGTGATAATGGCAATAATTGATAGCTAGGATATGTACCTCACAAGTGATCTGGGACGTTGTATATGGTGAAGATCCTTTGTCAATTGTCGGGAAAGGACATAAAAGAAATAGATTAATTATTTAATAATTGGAAGCCCAGAAAATAACTGTCTTGGTGGTAGGTGAGGTGTGGGTAACCTGCACTGAAGAGGTGGTTCCCCTATTTCTGAATCCTACACAGTGTTGTATACCAGTGCTACCTTAATAAAAAGAAAGCCTATAACAACAACAACAAAAAGAAAATAACCAATAGATCTATAAAACATTATTAGTTTTCTTAAGTTGCTAACTGTATTTGCTAGTTTTTTTTATGCCTGCCATTTTATAACACTACTGATGTATTGTGTTTAAGTAATACAAACTGTTAATGAATTAATTTTCTTAATAGCAGTGTGCTTGTAAGTAAAACACCCTACAGTAAATAGGTACTTGGAAAAGCAATGTCCTTTGACAAATGCAACATCAGTCAGGCTCTTTACATAGCACAGAGCAGAAATACCAGCCACCATATTAAATCTTAATCAGTAACAATGTTTCACTAATTACATGAGCTGGTTTATATATTGGGTAAATTGCTGTTTGTAAGCACTGGATTATATTAACTAACACAGCTAATTGCCAGCTGCAGAATAAGCATAAGGTGGTTGAAAACTTCCATCAGTAGCTTGAAGTCCACATTGCTGCCTAGTAGTTCAGTCAGTGTGGAAAGGCAGGTAATGACATTATGAATACATTTATAATGCAGGACAATTTCTTTTAAAATGCATGTATTATTACTTTACCAGGAGTCTGTGAAATATGATTTATTTAATGCATTTCAGCCCCCATAATATTAAGATATAATTGAGATGCGAAGTAAAAAAAAATCACATGCAGTCAGTATAGTACATGAATCATAGACTAAATTGCTTGTAATTTTAAAGGCACTTAGAGAAATTGTGAAATTTATATAATGCATTCTTGTGTTTAGAAAAGGTTATAAGAACAATAGTCCAGTTATTTTAGTAGTTCAGTCCTAAAAATAGGACTCTTTGAATTGTTATTAATCCTAAGATAACTACATACATGAGCAAATCCAAACCTTTCTATGTCCAGTTCACATTAAATAATTTTTGTGAGTTTTTCCTTTAAGCTTCTTGTATTCAGCAAAGTAGTTGAGCAGCATATAATTTCTATAAAGGCCATAATCTACTTTTTATAAACTATACAACTGGATGAATGACAACAACATAAATGTTGCCAGCATGTTTAGAAGGGAATCAGTTAAATGGTACTTGGAATTTTGATGATTATTGCTTTGAAAAGACTGAAAATCACAGGTCTTGGCTTTATAGTTTAATTACTCGCTTAACAATTGCTAGTGATTCACTAAATCACAAGGCTTCCAAACAAATAACATCAGTAACTGCCGCTATGCCTGAGCAACTCCAATTTCCTTGACAATGGCTACCAAACTGTGTTTAGCCTAATATAAACTGTTAGTTTAACAGCAAGCAATAGGAGTTTCCAGCGTGCCATTGATGAGACGCCAGAAAATCAAGCACTTTGCCAGTGGTGACACTTGTGTCAAGAATAACTTTAGCATGTTCATCAAGACCAGGTGGGGAAGCAAATATAGTAATTACCCTTTTTTGATATTGGATTTAATAATAATGAGCACTGTCCAGCTTTCCAGGGCTTCTAATTAATAATTGGTTCTTAAGAACACAGCACGTGGTGCCTTGCAACTTGAATTAGACTGGGAAACAGGGCAAGTTCAAGGTCTTCTATACTTTAATGGGCCAGAGTCCAAAATACTGGTGGTGATTTAAAAGAAGAGCAGGTAGTAGGAGAGATTCAGTTGTTGTGGTGGAAAAATTTAATTTGTGCCTTGAGTGACCTGTGCCCTCGTTCCTTGCTGTGGTCCACCTTTGTGGCCTATCCATGAACATTGCTCTTCTATCTTGCTCTTTTGCCTTAGCAGTTCTTTATTTCAAATGGATTCTTCCAGAATTAAATGAGTTCCTTAGTTGTTTCTTAGGTAGCAATCAACATCTTTTGCTCCCATGAGAATTATCTTGACTCCTGCTCCTTATTATTTTAATCATGGGAATAATGGTTCCAGCTGTGGTCATAATGTCTGACATTTTCCTGAGCACTTACTTATGCCCAGCACTATGCTAAGAACTGCGTCCACATCTTATTACATTCTTATAGCAATTGGGGGCAATGTTATCATTTGTAGGTTAGAAATAACAGGCTCAGGGAAGTTCAATAATTGACCAGAGTCACTGGGCACTCAGTTTGGCTGAGACCCATGCTTTGAGCTCTGTGCCTACCACTTCCTTAGTCCCTGTGTGCATCTTATTTTAACTGTGAGCATTACATATTCAGGTGAGACACCATATTAAACGTGCTCCTTCTTGGTATAGATGGTCATTAAACATTTTTTAGATTACAACCCACAACAATAGTGTTTATGTTATGACCCAGTGCACCCACATGTGTTAAATAAAATATAAGAAATAAGACATAAAATATAAAAATCATGCTACTTGTAATTCTACTATTTACTGCCCTTGTATTTTCCATTTTATTCAGTTTGTACTTTTTATTTTTTAATTTTTTTAAAGGTTTGTTTATTTATACATACAAGGACTGGGGTACAGGCTAGAGTCCAGGGTGGTGAGAGGATTCACTAGAGACAGTGGGGAGCAGAACAGGCAGATCAATTGAAACACACTGCTGAGGGGCGCAGCGAGCACAGTAGGAGAGGTCTGCTGCACCTTGTGGGTCCCCTCCCTGGCCAGAGGCAGGGATCGAACTCGTGCTGCAGGAGCTGCAGTTTGCTTCATAGTGCGTTGCTCAACCCACTGCGCCACCAGGGAGGTCCCAGTTTGTACTTTTTAAAATGCTGCTTGGGACCCACTAAAATGGTTTCCCAGTCCACTAATAAGTAGAAACCTATAGGGGTTCCTGCTGGTCAGTGAAACCTCAGCTACTTGCTCTTCTAATTTTGTTAGTTTTTTAAAATTTCATAGGACCTTGAATAGTTTTGCCAGTAGGCATTTGTTAGTCATTGAATCCTGAGAATGGATTAACACCTTTTCTGAGTCTCAGAGAGGTTTTCCTTTGCCATTTTGTTGTGGTCCTTTGGAGGTCCCGTGGAGAACAGATTACACAGTTATATCAGAACTGAACTTCCCTGTTTGCAGTTCTTCTATGCTAAGTTCATGGCAACAGAAGGACACTGTACTATAAAAATATTCTTTCTTCAGCATACCTATTCCATTTTGTCTCCTATTGTGCTGGAAACAGCACACCACATGTGTTTTCAGTAGAATGAAGAAGATGCAATTTCCTTATCATCTTGCACCATTTGCCAGCAGATGTACCTAAGCTTTGGCCAGGAGACCAAACTGAGGTTCTGGCCCCTCTAGTCTTTGTCAAGAATGAATGTAGTACAGAACTGGGTAACCCAGCATCTTCTGGACACGAGGGAGCCATGTCATCTCATTCATTCCTCCTTGTGTTGGAAAATTATAGTGTGCACTCTGTACTGGGAAGTTCTGGGCTACAGTGTGGAATATGATACACAAGTTGCTGATATTCTTGAAGTGTTAAATCTAGTGGAGGAGACAGATGATAAGTAACCAAATAGGTGCATCTATACACACACACAGACACATAAACATACACATATACATTTGAAGAACCTTAATGAAGAGTAAGAGAGGGTGGAGAGTTGTCACTGAAGTCTTTTTCCACTTACCTGGACCCACCCCCAGGATTTAGCAACTCCTCCAATGGATAAAGAATTTGTACACCCACAATCATCATAGGATTTTCATTTGTGAGAGGAATGACACTCAAGGGGAGATTGTTGTGAAGAGTACAACCAATGCTATTTCTAGAGTGGTGGCATTGGCAGCACTTGTAGCTTCCTTGAAAGTGCAGATTTTGTGGTCCAGCCTTAGAGCTACTGAAGCAGAATCTGCACCACACCAAGATCCCCAGGTGAATTGTGATGCAAAACAAAGTTTGCAAAGTACCCTAGAGTAGTGGTTTTCTGCTTGGCTGCTCTAGAGAAATAGAATGAGACCCAGTAAGTCTCTCCCTGAAGAGCGACATTTGGCCAAACTTTTAAGCATCTCAGAGTGGACGTCATCAGGTACCCCAGCTTTACTTCTGTTTTTTTCCTGTCAGTTCATGTAGAGTAACCTGCCCGGCTAGTTACCTACCCCTAAATGGAATAGACTCCTTCAAATTAGTCCTTTTCCAGCCTTGCTCAAAAATTCCCACTGTGCTCCAGTCCTATGTGTGTATCCCCCGAGGCAGGTCTTGTCTCCCTCTCCCTGGACACAAGAGCTCCTTTTCTTGGCCCTCAGACCTTACTGTGCCTGTGCTCCTGATAAACCTTTGCATTCCTTGTGACTGCTGGCTCACTGGTGTGCTTCGACTTCCAGCGCTTCTAGTGGAGGGGCCTGCAGACCCAGGTATAGACTGAGTCAGACTGGGATCTTTTGAGAATAAGGGGATCTTGGTTCCTAGACTCCACTCTAAATGAAATGAAGTCAGTGATGAAACCAGCATCTCCGCAGAGGGACACTTAGGCCACAGCATTTCTCATAGCTCCTAGGTGTTTCCCAGGGCTGTCAGTATTGAGAGCTCTGCTGTAGCGGAAACGTACCCTTTATGTTGTGTTGCGGCTCTAGACATTTTACAAGCTACGCTGATAAGTTCTGACTGATGTTGTGAATGTCCATCATTGACGTGTACCCGTCTCATCTAGATGAGTCTCTGCACAGCACGCCATGTGCAGTTAGAATTGCCAGGCCCATTCTTACGAAACGGTGACAGGACCGGTGGCAGGAGGAGAATGACCAGAGTTGAATTTGAGGCTCCATAGTGAGATAGCTTTTTTTCCCCCCTTTCATTTGAAAGATCATAGTTCCTTTTAAAGTTTTTAAGTTTAGTTTTGTTTTTGTTTTTTTTTTTTTCTTTTGCTTGTCATTGCCCTGGAATCTGCCCCCCTTTATTAAGCTGAGCAAGACCTAGATTTAGATCTGCTCGTGCATCACCCCTACAGTGATGCCTCTAAGACCAAAACTTACAGATCTGGAAGGGTGTCCTGTCTGCCTTGCATTGGTTTTCAGAGGACAGAGACCAGAAAGGATCAGCTGGGAGTCCCTCAAGGCAGACGTGTAAATGGAGTGAAAGGGAAGGTGTTCTGAGGCCGGAAGCAGTGGCTAGAGGAAGGCATTCAAAGAGAACGGTTGTGAGGCCCTTACATTTTACAGAGTGTGATGAACCAAGGACTGCACGCCATGGTTAGGAAGAGGAATTCAGGTGGGAGAAATGGAAAGGAGGTCCCTAAAATGGTGTAGGCTGTGAAAAGGAGAGATTTTTCATCGAAAAGACTTACGTGCTAATAATGAGTCTGATTTGAAATATCGCTCTTCCAGCACTTTGGTGCACGCCTGTCAGCGGTGTGTCTTTGACAGCCAGGCTGGGTCTGAGCTGGCTTCTCTGTGAATCTGCACTAAAAGGGAACAGCTGGACATGTAGGTTCAGCACTCCGGCCCATAGCGATCAGCTCTGAGCTGCGTCGACCAGTAAGCAGTTCCTTCCAGGGAGGAGACCAGGGGCTGTGCCTTGCTCTTGCTTTGTCTTAGTGTCTGCGTGTTTTTGACAAGTGGACAATAAAACGTCTTGTTTGATTCCAGACTGTTGGGCTTCTTTTCTGGGTCCCTCCCATAGTCCTCCTTTTTCATGTCACATCACATGTGGTGCTCCTCGCCGCTTTTTCCCGGCACTGGCTCCCACTGTCCCCTGGCTGCTCTCACCCAGGTTGTGCTCTAATTGGCAAAACTGTAACCTGGTCGCAGCGGTTTGCCATTTCAGCTTCCTAATTGTTGTCAAGGCTGCTGCTGGGGCCCAGCCACGTTGGATTGACGGGTAGCTCGCCGCTGTGACAGCCACGTTTCTACCTGACCCACAGGTTTATTCCTTTCAAAGCTAAAAATTAAAATGTTAAATATATCCCACAGTGTTCGTCATGGGTCTGAAATAAAATCAGCTATTCATCATTAAGGAGCACTTTCAATGTTACCTGAAGGTCTCTTGGGTTTGCAACTCAAAATTTCCTTCTATTTCTAACTCACAGCTGGCTGTTTTCTGGCTTTCATAATACAGTGTAAAGCTGCATTATATTTCACACTGCCTGCTGCACAGTGGGTTACTTCTTTTCAAAGTAATGCAGACATGGTGCTGTGTGTGTGTGTGTGTGTGTGTGTGTGTGTTGGCGGGAAGGATTACAGATATTCTTCTCGCAGAACTTGAACATGAGCCGGCCCATTTAGATCGGTCAGTTAGATTGTTTTGTAATGGCAAGTCATAAGAAAAACACAGGGAAATTCTTTTTCAAGAGTATTTTCATGTAATTGGCATGAATGTTGAAGATGCAACTGAGCATTTAGGCATGGAAGTATACTATCATGACTGCTTACCCCAATTCGTGACTCAAATTACAGAAGTCTACAAACATTGCATTTAAAATCCAACTTTAATATTTTGATTAGCATATTACATTCTGTAAAATGAAACAGTGTCATGCTCTTCAAGAGATGAGGCATTACCCGTAAAACGCTTTGTCTCATCTAGTCTCTGCAGCAAGTGCTTCGTCCTTTACAGAGGCCATTCTTTCGTTGAATGATTAGTTTGAGTCCATCTTTATTGACAAATATTGTTATCAATAAAGACATTCTAATATTAATATATTATGTTTGTTGCGTTATCCTGGTTTTCCAAAGAATTTATGTATATTCTCTTTCTTGATTCCTTGAATAGCCCAAATTTAAGGTATTTTGTATAAGTTATTTTGTATTTTAATGCTGAGGGAACTGCGAATCAAAAGTCAAGAAACTTGATGGGCTTCACTGCCACCACAGCTGTGACCATGTCTGCTTCCCACGGCTCCAAGTCCTGCTTCCCACAGTGATCCACTGCCCTCTGCGTTGCTGTGCCCTGTTCTCTTGGTGCTTTGGTGCGCACAAAGATGGCTCAGAATCTCTTGATCGTAAACTCTACTTCAGAAGGGTGACACATGCACAGATTGAGACACAGAGTGCTGAAGGGCAGAAGGCGTCAGTCTCGGGGCTGGCCTTGGGCCATGGGGGTAAGTGAGGGAGGATCAGCCCCTATTTCTTAACAAGTGAGTTTCTGAGCTGGAACTTTCAAAGGGAGGAGCATAGGGATTTGAGAGGTGTTTGATATCCAAACTGAGAGAACAGCTGGAGCAAAAAGGTATAGAGATTTGGGAATGAAGGTTGCTGCAGGGTCCTGAGTAAGTGAGTGTAGTTGGAAGTGAGGGTGCTGGGCAGAGAGGTGGTGATGGCGGACAGGCGGGGAGGTGGACAACCACAGCGCTCCACCTGGACTCACGGAGGGTGGATTACAGGCTGGGAGAGAACAACTTGAAAACTTTAGGAAACGTGGTTTGGCCTCCCCAGGAACAGGAAGCTATTTGAATTAGGGGGTTGCTCGTTGGAGGTCAAAGGGGGAGATGGATAGTGGACATTGCTAAGGGCAGAGTGAACGCAGGGCAGGAGCACAGAGGCGCTGTGAGCCGGCTGCCAGTAAGAGCGCTCTGGCTTTGCAGACTGGCAAGGATCATATTTCACTTTAAGGTTTCTGTCACTATGCTTTATTACTGGACCAGCAAACGAGCAATTCCAAGTTAATTGCTTGTTAAGGTCTCAAGTAACTGGGTGAGGCTTCCTCTTGCCTTAGTGCGTCACAGAACAAACCTCAAGTTCTGTGGTTGTTTCATCCATCATGGAGGAAATGAGCTGCCTGTTAGCGGCAGTCAAGGTTTCTCAGACTTCCGTCTGTGAAGCTCGCAGCCCTCTGGCATCTCCCTGCTACAATAGATGGCCTTGCTGGGCCCTGTCCTGTTTCTTCTTGGCCTATCATAGACATGGCCATGGCCTGTGTCAGGTATGGAAATAGGTGACCAGTGCCTGGTGACACGTTAGATTGGGTTAACGACAAGTTGTATTTCTAATTGCTGTGTTTTAAGCACCTCCAAGGCATCTGTTTGAGTGTGTTTATTCAATAAATTGGAAACATGTGTCTGGAACTGGGGAGGGCAGCCAAGGGTGAAAAGGGTTCTGAGAAGCCTTCTCGGAGAGAAGACGATCTGGGAGTGGGTGGATCTCCAAGGAATACAATAATACAACGTGGAGAGAAGACAAATAGGACAAATGCAGAGTGTTGGCAAATGTCCACCTGTAAGTGGCAGATGGAGGAAGAATCACTTCAGACACTACACAGGTGCCATGAGCAAGGCGAGGTGGGGAAGAGGTGTGTCATCAACCAACAGAGGACTGAGCTGGAAGTGTGCGGTGGTCCCTCAGAGGCTGGTGCCCAGAGAGGGCCAGAGGGAGAAACACTGATGAAAGGCTGTTGAATGAGGCAGTGACTGCTCAGTACTTGGCTTACGTCATGTCCATTATCAAACAAGCCTGATTCCCAATCAGAACCCAGCTTTCTGATAGTTCAAGGAGGAAAGAGGGAAGAAAAAGCAGTTGTTATTCTGTCAAGACTTTAATCTTTGAAAGAAAGATGATAAAGAATATGCACCTTGAAGAAGCAGCAGTTTTTTGAGAGATAGTCTTTAAAGAGATTAATGTGTTTGAGAGTTGAGGAGGAAAAATCCAATGGCAGAAGAAGGATCGAAAATGCAAGAAAGAGGTGGAGATAAATTGATAAAACAAAATCTCAGCGAATTTGGGGAAGGGAATATATTCAAAGGTATAGAATTGGGGGTCTTTGCCTCCTGCTGGCCTGCATTTCTCAGTGAGAGTCTGTGTTCTTCTGTGTAAATGCCAGTTGTTCCTCACAGTAGGGAACTGAGGGAGTTCAAGGTGAAACTGGACTCCCCACTCCAGTGTCCTGGGCAGGTGCACTCTGTGGCTAAGCAAATGCTAATACTTCTGACCTGACTGTATTGCCCCTTTCTGGCACGTATGACCCCAGATCAGCTTTCACCCAGCTCCACCAGAGTGCTTTCAGTTTTCGTTCTTAACCCTTGATGCTCCTCTCTTCATGCTGTAGCTCTTTCTTCTTGTTGGGCCTCCTCCCTTAGCATGTTCCTTCCTGGTCAGGCTCCAACTGAAGACCACGGCCTGTCCTCTGCTGGGACATGGGAACCTGTTCTGGAAGCGGTGTGGGCTCTGTGCTGCTAAGAGAGAAGGATGCCAAGGTTGCCTTACAGACTGGTTCCTTGACTGCGTCAGTCAGCGGATGGGTTGTATGAGTACGTCAGCAGGGCTGTCAGCAGTTGGGTATTCTTGACTTTAGGGGTGGGTTCAAAGACTTCTTGGGAAAGATGGGACTTCTAAAACAATTAGAATGTCTTAACAATGTTTGGCAGATTTGTTTTCTATCAGATTGGTTTTTCTTGCTGAAACATACTTTTGAGTCCTGTTTATGTTTGAGTTCTTCCAGTGCTTCTGAAATCTGTTCTGACTCTGACAGTGGAATTGGGCATCTAGTTCCAAGAATAGTCTTAAATTAAAGATTGTCAGTTTTAACCAGCTTAATATATGTAAGTCATCGAATTCTTTTAACAATGTCTTTTTTGTGGGGTTTTTTTTTTCTGTTTTGAAAAATAATACTTGGATTTGAAATTCAAACTGTTTAAACCAGTTTACTCTCCTGAAATGTGGCAACAGCTGTCAGATACTACTGTAAGTGACCGGGTTAGGTTCACCATTATTAGCTTAGAGGGTCTGCAGTTTGTCACTTATTTTAACAACTTAGCAACTTTACCTGCATTTACAGATCTGTGCGGATTGTTTCATGTCTATTTACGCAGATCAGGAGCAGAACTGGTTGATGGCTAGTGAGAAATTAAAAATGAATACAGAGGTTCCAGACACGTGCTGTGTGTTTTCAAAGCAAAGATCTCCCATTTGAGTTAATACAGGCAGTTGAGGAAGGGGCTGGGAGAATGAACAGTTGCAGAAAACTTAGGATTTTATATGAAACGACTGTTTATATTGCATTTGGGGCAACAGGCTAACATGTTTCCCAGGGCTGGTTATAGTGAAACTCTTAACTGCATCTGATTCTAGTCCAGAGGACATGGGCTTATATTCAATCCATGTGTTTCATATCCAAGATGTGTTTCAATAAACTGCTTCTTAAAGTTCTGTCATGCTTTGGATTCTAATCAGTGAGTCCATATTTTATAATATTTAGAACTGATCTTAAGGTTGAGTGAATAGAGATTATTGCTAAGCAGAATGAATGTTAATGTCTCATTAAGCAGAAACACCTATTATCAAAGGCACAGTTTACAGGCTACTTTATATATGTCATCTCATTTGCTTGGCAGATTCCTCTGAAGTGCGCATACTTCCTTTTTAACTCTGTACTGGTTATAATCTCATCCACATCCATGGTTCTGCCCATCGTCTATAAACCAACAACCCCAGAGCCTATATTCTTATGCTCTATTCTTCACTATGTAACATTTCACCAATATCTTCTTCCTGCCTGTCGCCTTCATCAGAAACTGGTTTTCTCTTAGTGAGTGAGATCACCCTTCACATCAGAAATCCAGCTGTCCTCCTTACCATCCGTCCCCTCTTTTCCAAGCCCTGCTGATTCCAATTTCTTTTACCCCTAGAATCAAAACCTGTGCTACAGACCTAGCACTTCCCTTGTTCATTTAGCCTTAGTCTTACTGCCAGCGTAGCCCAACTAGCCCACTTGGCCTCTGTCCTGTGTTGCCTTGGGAGTAACATATCTCAGATGAAATTCAGCTGTGCTGCTCCATGCAGGAAACCCTGCAGTGACAGTAACTTGAGCTTCAAAATGGTACTGAGAGCCCATCTCCACATTCCACCCATGCTGACTGTCACTACCACATCTCTGGGCATATATATATCTTTATATTCCATCCCCATCACTTACTTACCTATAATGGGGAGTTTCCTGGCCATATTTCTAAGTGCAACTTAGACCTTACAACCTGACTCATTGGTAGGTTGCTGAACCTGCCATGTTCTCTCACCCTGTTTTGTCTTCCATGATTTAAGGTCTGTGCCTGCGAGTATCCATCTGTGTCTTTACCAGCTACCCGTTTCCGATCCCGTCTTTCAGAAATGGCTTTTGTTGACATTCTCTGTCTGCTGTGAGTTTGTTGTTCTTCCTCTCTGTTCCTGGTCCGCTTCCCTGGTGAATTTTTAGAGGACAAGTACAATGGTTTCTCTGGCACCGTGCATCCTGTTTGGGACACTAAAGTATGTCATGAAGTTTGCGGAATGTTACACAGTCTGAGTTTGCACAAATGTTAAATAAATGACTTTTGAGGGTTACCAGGTTGGAATCAGCTACCACTAACTCCAGGTCCAGTGTTCTACTATAGAACTTCTATTGAATTTTGTGTTCTTAAAAATGTAAGTTATGATTCAACTGACTAAACCTTTGGTTTTCATTGCCTTATACCACATTTTTTTTTTTTTTAAGTGGCGTTAAAATAGTTTGTTAGTGTGGTTGGGTGCTGGTGGGTTGTGCCATAGGTGAAAAATATCAGTGACAGATCTTTTTACAAATTTCTATAAATAATAAACTCAGTAAAAACCTCACATTACTATCTTGAAGGTGTAGCTTAGGGGAATTGTGGGCCCTGTGACTAATGCATTTAATTAAGTTCAATTTTAACGTTTAAAGGCAGCAACTAGACAAATTTATTACTCCCTATGTTTATATCTTAGAAAGTAATAAGTTGTTGCTGGAAAGCAGTAATAAAATTCAGTCATTTTGGAATGAATTCCAGAAACACAGTACTGCAAGGTTAATCCTTGCTATATCCGTGGTTTGTACACACAACTTTGTAGCATAATTAGTTTTTTTTAATTAGTGTTACTTACATGAGAAATGGTTTTCTGTCCATTTTTTGAAGACCTGAATCTCTCTCCTTCTAATGGAGATCCATGTGATTTTTCCATATCTTTGTTTTTTTTCCCCCTACTCTGCCCCCTCCCCATCACCCCATCCACTCCATTATTGGTATTATTATCTCACAAAGATTGTTTTGTGTTTTGAGAATATATTTTTCTCCTTTAAATTCCCCTACCATTTTCCCTTCCTAACAGATAAATTCAAAGAAAGAATAGCCTGTCTTTCATCCATTATAAATGATTTTTCATTTGAGCATGTCATCTTGCTTTTTTGTTACAATGCAGATCAAAGGGATACAGATCCACACTCTGTTCAGCAGTTCTTTTCACTTCTGGACCTTAAAGAAAATAGGATATAGTTTAATTTGTTGCAGCCTCACATCTCTCTCAAGGCTCATGGTCTTCAGATGGCTGGGTATTACTCATGCTGTGTGTGACTCTTATGTGTATGTGTGTAAGAAAGTGAAAGAGCTGGAAATTTAGCATTTACATGCTTTGCAATGCATATCCCAAAGATGTATCTCAAAGCAATGTGCTTGTGTTAAAATATTACTTGTTTCTATTTGAGCCAAGTTTGGTGTCCTTAAAAGAGCCCCATTTAAACATATCCACTCCTCAGTTTAAACTTTGATAACGTAAGAATTTTGAGTATTCCATATTTGCTGGGTTTTTTTTAAGAGGTTAAAAAAAAGAAATTTAATTTCTGATTCTGACTAGAACCAGTAAGTCCCTTCTAAGCGATGAACTCAGTTGTTTGCCATCTCAATTTGGAGAGTTGCTGGCATGAGATGAAGAGAGGATGTTCTTATATTTGAAACCAGGAGCAGGGAACTGTACATTTCTTTCTTTACTGAGGTGACACTGGCTTATAATACTGCACATGATTTAGGGGAATAGACGAACACGTTCTCAAATGTATGTGACCACACTATCACCCCATCTAAGTACCCATAATTCTTTACTCTAGGCCATTGGGGCCCCAACCCTTTTATAGAACTGCACTTAAACACCTTGAGACGTTGACAAATTAATAAATTAAAAACAAATGAGCTGTTTTTGAACAGGCTGCTTTGTTCTTTATTCTGTGACTCCTATATTTGTGTCATGATGTTCTTTGAGGCTTTTGTTGGATCCTATCAGACCAAAGTCTTACCTTCGTAGACTTACTGTCTGGTCATTCTTAGGCTTCAGTATATCTATATGATACATTTTATATTTCACTTAAGTCAGGCCTCTGCCCCCGTCTCATCATTGCCATCTCACTTTATCACTGATCTTGTTCTTTTTTAAATGCCAGAATATTTGCAGTTACCCCTTATTTTTCTGTTTGTTGTCAAAGTCCCATTCTTATTCCAAATGCATCGCATATCTATTCCAAAATTCATGAGCCAAGTGTTATTCCCATGGTTCTGATGAATTGCCTAATTTATCAGTGTTTTATACAAAGGATTGCAGTATTCTTCAGAAATCTAATAACCATTCATTTACTACAAGAACTAAGAAATATTTAAAAGCAATTCATCTCTCTCTATATATATTTTCTTAATTATTCCAGCTTCTTCCTAAGTCAAACTGAATTGCCCAAGTTTTCATTTCTTTTTTTAATCTTTGGGTGGCAAAAATATTTAAATAAATTTTTTAGGCACTAAAGACCATAGTGTTTCTGGTTGCTGAGTGTGTTCTCTTATCTAGTGTAGCTTCCATCGATGAGCATGTTGTTTGGATGTAGAACTCAGTTTCTGCTTTTTGGCTTAGTTTACATGCAAATTTATGGCTGGGGATCTGAAGGTATGTAGAACTGTAGTATAGAGTTGGGTTTATAGACCTTGACAAGCCTGTTGCTCTGAATTTGAAAAAAAACTATTTGAAGTCAATACTATATTCAAGCTGGTTACATTTGCCAGAAATCTGGCCATTGTGTAAAGGGGATAATTTACAATTTTTCCCTTTCTCTCTGAATATTTTACATATTTATTTTGATCTGTGTCTAATCTTATCTGTTCTATCCATATGGGAAAAGCAATTTTGGAGTGTCCAGTCACACATAAAATCTGTCTATAAATAGATAGCCACACTCTGTCTAAAGATGTTGGAACACACAGACATTTAAAACCAACTAAAATATCAACCCAACTTTTGTAAAACGATGATTAATGTAATTTTTTTGGTAATCAAACTACACAACAATTTTATTAGAAGATTCTGTGATACATTGGAACTTTAACTGACGACCGACAGCATGACAATGTCTGTTGAGGCATATGTTTGAAAGATCTATTTTATTTTCACTTGAATAAGACATTATTGTGATTGTCTTAAGTTCATATTCTGAATGGCTCTTTCATTTTGATTTTCCTTCTTGACCATTTTTAGATTCTGCCTGAGAGGGTTTTCACATCAAGGTTTATATGTAAAATTCTGTGTTACACCTTAGTATGTTTATCCAGTAAACATTCAGCACCATCATGGATGAAAGAGGAAAACTCATTGGAATGCTGTCTACTTATTATTGAAAAGAGATATAATTAAGAAAAATAAGAAGTAACTGCCTCCCTAGAAGGTTGCCCCATATTTAAAATACTGGATAGCTACTTATAAAGAGATCTAACATACGGTTGAAGAGTTTTACCAGTGGCTGAAACCCTGAAAGTAAAGAAGACTCCCTAACAGTTGGTTAAGCCATTTAATGACTGAATTCAAATAATCAGAATAATTTCATGCACAGGTGGAATATATATGACTGAATGTATTTGAAAGCCACAATATACATTTGATCAAATTTCAAGTATATTAACGGTACACCTTAAGTTTACTATTTTTTTTTTTGTATCGAGAGGTAGAAAAACAGGCAGAGCTGTGGCATTAAGACCTTTTGAAACGAGTAAGCAAAATATGGCATATGAATCTGGTATGCGCTCACATTTATGAGGGGCACTGAAATGGTGTGTTGGCAGTTTTCTAAAACTTTGCCTTCTATTTGGATGATTAATGCACAGAGGTGCTTAGTGGTAATTGAGTGGTTTTGTTTGGGAAAGGTCATATTTATTTTTTTATTTTTAATATTTATTTATTTATGCATATAAGAGCCGGGGTACAGGCCAGAGTCGCAGGAGGTGAGAGAATTCACCAGAGAAGAGTGGTGAGCAGAACAGGCAGAGCAACTGAAATACACTGCTGAGGGGAGCAGCTGGTGAGGCAGGAGAGGTGTGCTGCACCATGTTGGTCCCCTCCCTTTCCAGGGATCGAACTCACAGTGTTGTGCCGCGGATGCTTTACAGTGTGGTGCTCAACCCACTGTGCCACCAGGGAGGCCCGAGAAAGGTCATATTTAATGGCCACAGTCTTGAGTCAGGAGAGAACTGGCCAACCCCTTCCTCCTTCCTATGGGTACAGTGCCAAGCCCTGCCACACTCACCCTATGTCCTTGAGTTCTCACTCAGCTAAGTTCTTGACCCTGTGCTCTTTCACACTCACCTTAATCTATTTCCTCCCTTTCTACTCTCCTGACTCTTGCCTACTAAATTGGCAGATTTCCCCCTTTAGTTTCTACAGTCTCTTGGTGAGTTTAAGAAATCTGATCAATTCTAGCTCAGCACACATCTCAAGAAGAGATGCAGCATTGAGGCAGCTGTTATTTGCTTTTTCTGTATATTCTGTCTCTCTGTGGATGCGCCGAAGTCATTTACTCTTCCTCATCTCGCTAGTCTTTTGAAACTATGAAATTGTGTGTCTAGATAGGCTGTATGTTGTATGGGGAAATTAGAGTTCTCATCAACCCAGTGTCATCAGCCCCTAAGATTTGGTGATAAGAAGCCCAAGTTAGGGCTGGCAGTCGCCTGAGGACCATTTCCTAGTGGAAAAATTCAATTGTAGTTCCAAACAATTGCCTTTGAATTTGATCTTTGAAGGTGACTTATTTCAGCCTATTTTGTTCTTTTTGTTTGTGGTTGCCATATTTTTTTTCTGTTTTGTATTTCATAAGATCTCAGGTTCCTCTTAATTTCACTTTATTTATTCAGTAAATTGAGGTTTTTGATATCTCCTTCAAGCAGTATGGGGTTTATTTACTATACTCTTAGGATAAGTCTAATATGAAGAGACTTGCAGATTATTAATCTCATTACTTTGGAAAAGGACTGTTTCGTAGAGTGCGTCTCGAAACTTGTCCTACTACTTGGAATTTACTTGCCTTATTACATTTCTTAAATGAGATTTTAGAGCCTGGAGGAAAGTAGTAGTGTAAGTATATTCAGGAATATATAATTGGTTTGAATTCTTTGGTAGAGAAGAATTGATAAAATTATAGTATCATTACCAGTGTAGTTTAGCTTTTTGCTTGTATATCTATACATCTTGTAATCTTTTAAAAATTGGAGTCATAATTTACTCAAACATAATACTAAATCTAAAATATAATTCAGTTTACATGTATGACGAGTTCTCTCCTCCTGACATTCCATAATTTTTGCTTCTCTGTAGTGTCAATTTATCATGAGAAACTGGGGGTAATAAATGTGGAGCAATCCCTCTCTGAAGGAGCTCTGACGAAGATATGTTTTAGCCCAAATAGTGCCTTTCACTGAACTTCTTCCCCAGCCAGTGAGGGTGGGTAAGAGGACAGAAAAGACAGGATGTTTAGAATTACCTTTCCGGTAAGCTTTCAGCAAAGGAGCTGAGCTATCTTGGGATGTATGGCTTGAAATGCTGTTTTCATTATAAACTCCAGGGCTAGAATTATAGAAAGGTAATCTGAGGTGCTTTTTTTGTTTATTTTTAAATCTTAGAACATTTAAAAATATTAATGCATAAAATGATGCAATGATCAAGTGAACTTGAACTTGAACTTGATGGAGGGGCCATTTGCTAGGCTGCCATATTGACTATGAAAACAATTTGCTTCTAGAACATTCTAGAGCATTTTGCCAACATTGGAACTGCCTTTCTATTTTTGCCTCTATTTGTCATGGCAGCAGGTAAAAAAGCAAACAGGAAAAAAAAAAACAAAACCCAAAAATCAAGCACACATCAGGAAACTATATCCTCTCTTATGGCTCATATTAATTAAGCTGAGAGAAGTTGTTGATTTTCATAGTGTGTATCTGATCATTCAGAAAACTAGCATTGTATTTCAATAATCTGTTCTGCTTTTGGGGGAGACTGGCATGTCAGATAATCAGGTCTTTGTATACTCCTCCCCCTAGTTGTTGGGAAGACTGGGTTTTTCTATGATAGATCTTTTGGTAAAGACTTTGTTTTTTTGTTAGAGCTGGGTTCAGCACACTTTTTCTGTAAAGGGCCAGGTGGTAGATAGTTCAGGTTTTGTTTGCATGTAGTTTCTCTTGGAACTACTTAACTATGTCTCTGTAGCATGAAAGCATCCAGGGACAGTATGTAAGGGAATGGGTTGGACTGTGTGTGTTCTAATATAATTTTATACCCAGAACTGATGGTGGACAAGATTTGATCTTTCGGCCATCGTTTGCTAATCCCATTGTTAGACTGACATTGCTGCTCTGTATGTATTCATATATGTCACCCTACCCCATGGAGTGCCCATATTATAAGTAACAGCATAACATGGTAAATGATTTGTGCATTCCAAGTGTGCTTACTGTGCTCTGTCCCTTCCTCTCTTAAGAAGACAATCCAGAAATCCCAGGAATGAGAGCAATGTACCACAGTTGTAACCTTGAATTTGTCTGATTAGTGAACATCTTTCTGTACCAGATTACTTGTCATACTCCTCTCAGTTATGTGACTTATCAAATTGTAACTCTAGGTCTTTGAGAAGTGCCAGTTTTTGAAGACTGATTCTTTGGAGTCAGTAGTTTGGATCACATAGAACACAACTGGTTAAAGCAGAAGCAAGAATTCTTTGCTCATCCCATAGTTTACACATGGGTCACGCGGAGATTTCTGTGCACAGGGTCGCATCCCTTGTTCATAGAGATATGAGAATAAGGTGAGTTAAGTAGAGAGATACCTCATGTTACATATTCTTGGATTTTGTCCTGACTATCCCTGCTGCAAGCTTAAATTGGTGCAGATGGGGTGTCCTTGGTGCCCTAGAGGCTAAATATCAGTGTCAATATTGCGATGGCCTAAGTTTGATCCCTGGCCAGGGAGGGGACCCACATGGCAAAGCAGACCTCTCCTGCTCCGCTGCTCCCCTCAGCAGTGTGTTCCAGTAGATCTGCCTGTTCTGCTTCCTACTCTGTCTCTAGGGAGTTCTTCTGTCCCTGCACCTCTGGTCTACAGTCGGTTCTTCTAAGCAAGCAAAAAAATAAAATAAAATTACTGCACACTAATCTTAAAAAAGTCACCTGGTGCTCGCCCTGATGGCGCAGTGGGTTAGGCAACTCACTGTGAAGCAGACCGCAGCCACTGCAGCACAAGTTTGATCCCTGCCACCCACCAGGGAGGGGACCCACATGGTACAGCAGACCTCTCCTGCTGTGCCCGCTGCTCCCCTCAGCAGTGTGTTTCTGTCAATCTGCCTGTTCTGCGTCCTGCTCTGTCTGGTGGTTTCTCTCACCCCCGCCCCCCACACCTGTACCCCAGTGCTTGTATGCATAAATAAATAACTCTTAAAAAAAAAGACATTTTTAAAAAAAAAAAGTCACCTGACTAGATTTGTTCAATTTGAAAATTATTTTATAGCTTTCTGGGATGGGGTTAGAGCTACTTGGCGTAGACTGGTATTTGGTCCAGGAAGGGTAAAAAAAAAAAAAAAAAAAACTAAGCTGTGAAATATTGCCAAACAAATCCAAATATATGGGATTAGAATGAAACTAAAGGTGGTGGTGGTGAAGGTCAGGAGGACTCTTAACTGACCACCACAGAATCCACTTGGTAGATGAAGAAGCTTCCACGCTGTCATGAAACTTGGTCTGTGGTGTCCATGGCCATTGGGGCTCACAGCTAGCAGACTTTCTGACATTCCTGCGCATTTACTACACACTTAGTTAATCGGACACTTACCAAGTCATTTGTATTTACTCACAAACTTATGTCAGTTGCTAGTGCATAGTTTCATTCATGTCATTTGTTGCTATTTTTAATTTAAAAAAAAAAGGTTAAAACTTTGGAAAGTCTCAAACTTGATTTGAGTATACTGAAAACTTACTATGGATAAGGTCCAGGGTGAGAGAACTGTGGGAAGAAAGATAGCAGGTGGAAGGATCCTGCACTCCAGTTACTTTATGAAGATATTTTAGTTCTTACTCACTTTGAAAGAAATCAATTGAAATGCTAGATTATGAAGGTCACAGAGAATTCTGCAGAGCCATATTCAAAGAATAGGGCCCTCCTTATATAAGGCAAAGAGTTTGTATTTAGGTATTTTACTGCACTTTGCTATACACAGTACCATATATATCTTTTGTTATTCACTTTGTATTTAAATGGACTGGTCTTGATTGCATTTAAGTGTTTCCCAAATGTGCCACACACTGTGCCAGAACTTTATATAACTTGTTATTCAATCTTCACAACAGCCATTTGTGAAGGATCGATATTACCCTCATTCTAGTGATGGAGAGTGTACAGCTTCAATAGTCTGTGCAATTTCCCCCAAGTCCGAAAGCTAGTAAATGCTAGTGTCCTTGTCTCTCTAGCTAGCTCATCTCTCTGCCAGTAGCCAACTCAACAATTTTGCATGAAATAGGTCTTTTTGGATACAGCAGTAGGTAAGATCTTAACTCGTTATGAGTTGCTAAGCCAGCCTTTATTAGAATCAAAACTGGAGGTTGTCATAGACTGAATTAGCTTTAGTTAGTGTAGGAAATAGAGGTGAGCCAAAGCTTGACTGAAATCCTAACTTTGTTGTTTTTATGTCTTTTCTGCATCTGGTACACTTAAAAGTTTTCCTAGGTATACAATTTAATTTGATTCTTAAAAGAGGAATAATAGTGCAGGTATTATTAGCTTCACTTTTTTTAGGATAAAGAAACTAAGGTTTATAGAATTTAAATGAACTAAGAGGGATTATGAGTTTGGATAGCATATAGAAAAAAATCCATATTGCAGTTGAAAAGTTGGATAAGAAATGTTTTGCTGTATAATACAGATATTTAGTTAGAAGAGGAGAAGGTTGAGGGGATTACCTTCTTCTAGTATATGTAGAAGTATGATACAGAGGATTACTATAGGCGCTTTTCTAGTGACATCTGAGTGTGGGATTTTTTTTTTTTTTTTAAGGATTCAATTTCAGCAGGAGGGATTTAGTTTAAAGACAGGAACTAGTTCTGGTAGAAGCAAGTCTGTTGGTTAATCTCTGTAGAATTGTATAGAAGAGTTTGAAAATCTGTCCAGATTCTAAATAAAAAACTAGCTCACCAAGTGCAGTGATCGACAGTTATATTTATTGATTTTCCTGTTTGTTTTTCTTTTTAAGCAACAGTGAACCGATGAACTTGGCTGAAGCCTGAAACATTTGAATGCTCTCAAAATGAATTATATTCTTAGACTTTATTGTAAGTAATTTCCTATCATGTTCTTTTCCTGCGAGGCAAAACAGTGAAGGGTGATAGGAATCTCTACATGTAGGGACAAAGATGCTTCTTGGTATTTTTTCACTTCCATCAGTTTCCATTCTTTCCTAATGAGTGATTTAGTTGCTACTTCTAATTCTTCACAAAGCACTCTAATGGTAGACCCAGGAGGAGTAGAAGAGATTATGGTTTTAAAAATTAGAAGCATATGAAGTTCAAGGATAAGAAGTATGACTCCACTCAATTGCCAGGAAATAATTAAATTGATAGATAACATAAAGAAGAGATACTGAAAAATCTACCTGTAGGAGGTAGATTTGGAAGAAGGTTAAGGAATTCACGGGACTATCAGCCATGTGTGCTAATTCTGCAGAGATTCTAGAATGGCAATACTAATTTTAATTTACCAGAGAAGATCATTTTGCTTATAGGAATAATTAGGGTTCTTTTCTTTTCTTTTGGTCTTTTACAACAAAGCACCATATTTTATGTATGCTGATTCTCTCTGTCCTTCATAACTTTTGTTCCTCAGGTCTATGAAATTTAAAATTAGGGTGGTTATCCAGAGATAGACTAGACAGCAATATGAACAAAAATTTAGAGAACTAGAATGCATCTGTTAAGTTGAGAATAAGAATTTTTTTTTCCTCTAAACTGCTGTTAATTATCTGGAGAATAAAAAAAGAAATAAGGTGGTGGGGGTGGGACTGATGTATAAATAAGAGATTCTTAAATTCCAAAATATCAAATACTCAGTTTGACTTTTTTGAGCTACAAAACAACTCTAAGGTATCACATATATTCCAGTTCACTAAGAGTCATAACAAACAATGAGAAAGTAAAAAATGAGGAAGAAATGAGCAAAGAGACAAAGAGAGGGAAGAAATTTCTGACAAGTGATAGGAGGGACCAGGGAGGGTGAGACTGGAAGAGTCCAAAAGAAAACACCAGAGAAAAGAGAAGGAAGGAGGTTTGGAGTTGTCCCATTTATTTGCCTGCCACATGCCTGTTCTGGTACTTTTTCAGTCTCCTTGGCTGGTGCTTCTACCTTCTCATGTGACCCAGTCTGTTTTGAAGTTTGTCAGAATTACCTTTCCTGACCCTGTGTTTCCCAAAGTTTAACCACATCTCCCCTGTTTTACCTGAAGCCATCTCCTCACCCCAGTGGCAGCCGCTACTGTTCATTGAATGTCTTTCAAAGCTTGGGAGAAACAGGCCTCGAGACTGTCTATTGAATTTCTCTGTCTCCTCTCTATTTTAGCTTCAGCAGGGAAGCTTTCCTTCTGGTTCTTTCTACTTGGATACATTTAAGTAATCTAATTGTTTTCTGACCCCTATTGGGCCCACCCAGCACACACGCATGTCTCTGTCTCTGTTTGGTAGCAGGTATTGGGTTTGGCCGAGCTGCACCCCTGCCTCTTGCTTTCGCTTCAGTCTCAGTGGCTGAGAACATTTGAAGGCCGTTGTCTGAAAAAGTAGTGTTTTTTATATTTTGTTGAAATTTATAGGACATCGCCCTCAAACAAACACCTAAACCAGATCATAGTTTTTAAGTTTAGTAATTGTTTTTAGCATTCTGTAGAAAAATATGTTCTCTTGATTGCACATATAATCATACTAGTTTCAGGGGCACCTTGAATGAACGCAATTGTAAACTTCACCTAGATGATTGAATGTATAAGATCGTTTCTGGATATTTGAGACACTAATAGAGATCTCTGCATAATCCCTTCCTTTGGTTGGAGGTTATATCATCAATCAATTAATCATCAGACTTTGTGCTGTTCATAGTCCCAATTTTCATCTGTATAGTTCAGAAACACCCATTGGTTCCCAGTACTGTCCACAGTTTCGTCTTACCAGGAAAGTTACAACGATGCCATGTGCTTCTCAACTATCTTTCAGGCCACCTTTAAAGACTTTCTCCTGTTCTCTACACTAGCAGTCACCTGGCCTCTCGCCACTGCCCACTGGGATGTTGTTGAAGATTCTGCTGTCATTCATTGTCCACGCTCGTTCAGCTGGGCAGGACATGGCAAGAGAGCGTTGCTTTGGCCTCAGTAGACCTCCCTAGTTCAAGAAGTGTATTTTTTTTTTTTTTTCTGGAAGGACAATGTAGAGGAAGCTGTTCAGGTACTCACATATGTTGCCAGTCCTACTCTTCTTCCCACAAGGCTTTGTATATCTTGTTCCCTGGGTCTGCAGTGCTTTTCTCTTGTCTGCTGAGTAGATAGCCAGCTCCCCAGCCTCTAGGCTCCATCTTAACATTGACTGCCCCTAGTGAAGACTTTTTTGCCCATAGGCATGATCTCCCCCTTCTCTGAAATTCCATACTGACTTTGTCATTGCATTTTACAGTAATTTTAAAAATCACCTGTCTCTTGTTAGACTTCTAGACTCCAAAGCAGGCTTTTGTCTTCATTTTCTTTGTATTTTCCCCATTATCTTTTATTCAAGGACTGTTGAAGCTGATTTTCCAATTATGTTGATTACATTGTTTTCTCTTATAATTATTCACCTTTTAAAGATTGTCACTTCTAAGAGTGAACTAATTTAAAGTAAAATATCAAGTAAACAGCAGTTGGTGTTAAATGGCAGTAAATTAGCATGGAATTCCTGTTGGTGAAACTTGAGATGCCAGTTGATAGGATAGTGTGAATAGTCCCATAGAGGAGATGAGGAGGAATTATGATAAGACATGTTTTTAGATTGGCAAGTGAAATTGATGTTTATTCTGTTAACAAAGAGAAATTCAAAATAAAAATGGTTCTAGCAACTGAAGGAGAGACTAACAGCTATAGGGTAGGACACATTAGCCATCAGTTAATAATTTACATGCATTGCATGCTATTCGGTTATTTTTGCAGAGTTTGTAAGTAAATTTATTCATACCTCAGGTATTCTGCTGGGTAGGGTTAGGTTTTCAACATTTAACTTGCTTGGGGTAATGGATGGTGGGTGCAGTTTAGGAAAAAAAAAATGGCTATGAAGGCCCTACAATCAATTGCTATAAAGCCCATTCAAAGGTATAGATCTATGGGGAGGGAGCAAGGGTTCATCTGGCAGGTAAATGAGTTCATCTGGCAGGTAAATGAAGCTGGAGTGTCACCATGAATTTAATACACAACAGCACACACCACTTGTCTCTTCTCACTTATTATTACTTCAACAGACTTCTTGTTTCTCATAGAACTCTTGTGGGAAGAAGAAAAATGAAATTAATTTGAGCCGCCCAACCTTTTGCATTCTTTGAGCCTTTCGATGGGTCCCTTGTCTGTATCTATCTTCACCCACTTGTATTCTGATGTTTGCTGAGCTCTATAGGAAACTAAGTAGCCCTTGTCCTTTCCTTCTGCCCACTTGACTTGAGAGTAGTTTTTGCTGTTCTGTGATGTTGATTGGAACTTTCATGAGCTCTGGTGTGACTCACCCAGTTTCTATTCGAATGGGAGTTGAAGTCATCTGCTGACCACTTCTTGAGCTGGGTCTTCTTCCCATATTGTCCTTGTCAGTCCCCAGTTCCCAAAGCATGGGATATTTTCTTTCCACATGGGTCATCTTTGATATGTTCACTTAGATATTGGTAGTGCTGCTGAGACTGCTTTTGCCTATTCATTATGCACAAAACTCCCATCTCCTTCAAGTTCTTTGTCCATTTTCTCAGGATATTGCTTGCATCACTTTTCCTTCTCCCATAGCATTTCTTACAGTCAGGCTCCCTGGCAAACTGTCAGCAAACTCCAGTTGATTGGTAATGCCTGTCTAGAGCACTATGTTGGGAAATAGTATAACTGATTTCAGACTCAATGAGTGATGTCTGCCCTGGGCATGGGAGTAGGGGGCATGCTTGGTTCTAGCCACCATCCTATGGAAGTGTCATGGAAATGTGTAATTGCTAGCTCTTCATTGATCTAGAATGTATTACTGTGTTCGTTGTGATGAAGTTAGAAGGAGTCAGGTCAAATCAGAGAAATGGAACTAGTACATTGGGTACTTAGACCTGTCTCTTGGTACAAGAGGCATGGAGAAAGTGACACACAGACATGTTCAGTATTAAGTTGGGAGATAGATTTACAAAGGGAAACTTCAGCAATACACTTTTTCTTACTGACTTTCTCTGTCAAAACTCCAATCCTTGAAATCCCAATAGTTCATAAGTGTAAGAAGGTTGAGAAATAAAGAATGTGCATGTAGCTAAATCTTCCTTGTCTATCAGGAACATGAACGATGTAGAGAACTGTAGCCAGAGGAAATCTTACCACTCATCCAGTCATCCCTCAAGCCTATATGGAGCTTCTATTCTGAAGAAATCAAAACACATACTTCCTGCCCTTGAGGAGTTCACAGTCTACAAACGTTACTTTTATTTTTTTATACTTATTTATCTGCTTTTGTTATTGTTTGATCTAACTTAGATCAAAGCTTTTCATTTTTAAGCTGTATTGGATTATTTTCTTACTCTCATTACTGCCCTGAACAAATATTAAAATTAAGGTATTTAAATATTTAGTTGTTTTTAAAGAATAGCCAAATACCTAAATATTTTAAAGTATTAAAGGTATTGAAAATATTTTTAGCTATTAAGATATTTAAATATTTAGAACTACAGTTTTCTGCAGTTGAAGAAAGATATTTATGTAGAAGTCTTCAGGATGAAAGGGTTAAAATTTAGTGTAGGCTGTAGCAAATTAAAATTTCTTTTTTTAAAAATATTTACTGGGCCTCCCTGGTGGCGCAGTGGGTTAAGCAGCGCACTATGAAGCAAACCGCAACCACTGCAGCACGAGTTCGATCCCTGCTGCCGGCCAGAGAGGGGACCCACATGGTGCAGCAGACCTCTCCTGCTGTGCCCGCTGCTCCCCTCAGCAGTGTACTTCCGTTGATCTGCCTGTTCTGTTCCCCGCTCTGTCTGTGGTGAATCCTCTCACCCGCCCCCCACACCTCTGGCCTGTACCCCAGTACTTGTATGCATAAATAAATAAATCTTTAAAAAAATAATAAAAAAAATAAAAAGATTTACTTATTAATGCATACAGGAACTGGGGTACAGGCCAGAGGCATGGGAGGCGAGAGGGGTCACCAGAGACAGAGTAGGGAACAGAACAAGCAGATGGACTGACATACACTGCTGAGGAGAGCAGTGGGCGAGGCAGGAGAGGTCTGCTGTGCCATGTGGGTCACTTCCCTGGCCAGGGATAGAACTTGTGTTGCAGGGGCTGCAGATGCTTCATAGTGTTGTTTAACCCACTGCACCACCAGCAAGGTCCCAAATTAAAATTTCTGATGAAAGGATATTGATACTTGTATCAAGTTGGATATGGGGGTAATTCTTACCATGTGATGTCAGCATAATTATCTCAAATACCAGATTTTCACAACTTTTGATTGATGGTTAAAGGAAATTCCTAATATCCTCACTGGATATATCTCAGTTTTCCTCCTCTTTTATTGATTTTATTTTCCTTTTTAATTATTATTTTAGAATAGAGTGTCTGATATTTTAAATGAACTGGTGCCTATCTCCAGATTATGTGGTTGCAGTGGTTATTTCTGTTCGGACACTTGGGGAGGCATGGCTGGCAGTGTGTGTTATGTCGGCTCTTGTATACTTCCCCTACATTTGGGGCATGGTTTAGTCTTGCAGTTTTGCAGTACACTGTTCTTTCAGTAGAATTTATGCATTTACTTCAGAAGATATTTAGAAAGTGTTGGTGGCACCGAAGGCCCCTTAATATCTCGCACCTGGATCCTTTCAGTAGTCCCTTCAGTGGTTTCACTGGCATTCTCCCCTCTTTCTCATCCATCCTGTACACTGAGATTAATCTTCCTGAAATATCATTTTCATCACACTCAGAAAATCTTGAGCACTCTTCCTCCCACCCCCTCATGGTCTGTAAGACGAAGTCCAAACCTCTTAGCCAGACAGATCCATCTTCCTGCAGCTGAGTTCCCACTCATTCTCCAGCCTCCTTCCTGTGATTTCCTCTGCACCCCATGGACTTCTGAGGCCTCCTGTCTTCCCTCTTTGGTACTTCTGCTTGCTGCTGCCTTTCTCTCAGTGGCCTCTGACTCTGTCTCTGCCTCTCTAAATCCTATTCATCCAGCTTTCAGGTTTCAGTCCAGCCTATTAAATCCCTTACCGTGAGTTATCTTTTATTGTGGTTGTTTGTTGAGGCAACCCGTGCACTGCTCTCCATCCCAATTTGTAAGTTTCCCAAAACCATAGCATTTGTAGGTAAGGATAGGTGTTGGGGAAGTAGTGTGTGAGCCAGAGCTGTGGGATTGTGGATTCTGTGCCTTGATTGAGATGCAGTGGGCTAGTTACTGATGGAGCCCGCAGTGCCCAGTCCTGTGTCCAACAGAGCATCTTCACAAAGTAGGTCCCATTGAGTAAATGAATAAACATTTTATTTTGTTCTTCAAATGAAAAGTAGTTTTAGCATTTAACCTCATTTGTGAGCATGCTTCTAGGGCTTAATTTATTTCTTCTGGGCAAGAAGAAATACTTTCAGATGCTCCAGAGCCATTCATGGACTGTTGTGATTCGTGTAGTCAGCTGAGTGTGACTGTGGGCTTAGTCAGAGATGTTTAAGTCAGTGGCCAGGTCAGTGTACCAACCAAGTTGGAAATGTTCTCCAAAGTGTTCCAGGAGCTATTTGTAGACTAGATCAATTAATAATTTTATGTTGCATGGTATCTCTTGAGGATGCATCCTACCTCTGGTGACGGAAAGTTCTAGTAGGACGAAAGATAGCTGTTGCAAAGACCAGCCATGTAGTCTTTTTACACATTCAGCCAATCATCACCTATTCTCGATCATGTAGTCATTACTGCTTGAAGTCATCTGACACCAGACTAAAAGAAGGAGAAAGACAGGGGGCCTTGGGAGGGAATTCCTTCAGCTCTTAGACCAGTCAGTCACACAGCAGGGACACATGTGTCTGGTTTTAATACTCTCGTGTCATTTACAGTTTGTTAATAGTAAAATATAAACCCATTTTTAGTTTTTTCTCTTCATTCAGGAAAGTAGTAGTGTGGGGTTGGGGTGGGATGTGTTAACTTGCTAGATGTCATAAAGTATAAGACTGGCTTTCAGTTTCAGATTAATAGCAGGTGGTAGCCACTTCTCAAAGCAAACTGTGTCTTTTTAGCTTAGGTAGAAAAAAGCACTAATTCTTTACTGTAGCCTGGGATATTCTGTGCAGGGTGACAAACGCCAAGGATCGCAAAACACTCAGGATTTAACAAAACTGAATCGCTGGCTAATATTATAATATTTTAAAGGACCAAGCCAGAGATTTCAGCAAAATATTTCTTTTACCATACTAATTGGGTTATACTTCTTGTTATTTATGCTTAGCCATATATATATATATATATATATATATATATATATACATATATTCTTTTCAGTAAATGTATTTTCATGCCACTGTTTTGATTTGTGTTCTCCAATATCTTGATCCACTACTGCAGTGCTCATTTCAAATAGCAAAGTTCTCTGGAAAGGAATGGCCCCTTAGAACCTCTGTCGGTGGTCACCTGTGCAAGTGCATGCTTTTAAATGCACACACGTGTGTGCAAGGGAGTGCATGCATGGCTGGGGGAGGTTGGTAGTGTTATGTTTGGAATAACAATTTTTTTTATTTAAAGTTTGGATTCTTTTTCTTTTCCACATGCGGGATTTTAAGAATGTTTGAGGTACTGTCTAGTATACCCACTTTAAAATGTGAATCAAGGGAACCTATCTTCTATTTTTAACTCATGACTAAATATATGACCTTATGAGAGGAGAACTATTGCAGGATTAAATCTTTCACATCTGAGAACCTTGGTTTCTAAGGTACATTCCTGCTTCAAATGGCTATGCTTTATTCTCCTTTTATCTGGATATCTTTGATAGCTGATAAATTTGGCATCAAATATCGCTCATGGTTTGTCATTCAGATCATCGTTTTATATGCAGCATACTCGCTTTTGGTTTAAGAGGTTTGAGGGTGGGCGTCACTTTCCTCTGGGCAGGAATCCGATCACATAGCTTCTAAATCAAAACAGTTGCTAGGCGCCTTCTAGCATCTGGTCTAATGATGGATGAATGAAAGTCATATTCACAGGAGGATGATTTTTTAAGCTAGAAAGATACTATATGATTAAAATGATAGCCGTACCCATAAAGCAGACAAGATATCATGTCAAATAGTTAATCATATTCTGACTTTCTAGCAGTCAAAATTATGAGCTTGCTTTTTATTGTTGGGTCCCACATTAGGTAAGGGTCTTCTTCGTGGTGAGCTCTAGAGGGAAGAGTCAGACCATCCTTAATTCACCGCATAGGTCTTCCAGCTGTGCATCCCAAGAGTCTCTTGTCTGCAACAGTAACAGTAAATGAAGTAAGATCCAAATAAAAAGAAGCGTGTAAAACTACTCACTTCACATTGTTAAAGAGTGAGGCTTTTGAGTGTGATTGTGTAGTTGTTGGTCTGCAGGTAATAAAGGTATTGCAGGTTTTAAGTGATTATTAGGTGTTCCATTTCTGTTTTTAGGTAGCAAACCTCTGGTGAAAGACACTCCCAGTATTAAGAGATTCTGGATTTGAGATTTCAGCTTTATTATGGTCCCCTCACAATGGTGTTTGACTAGGCATGAGACCCAAACTATGGTTTGGGGTTTTTTTGTGTGTTTTTTTTTTAAAGATTTACTTATTTATGCATATAAGAACTGGGGTACAGGCCAAAGGTTTGGGGGGTTGAGAGACAGAGACAGAGTGGGGAGCAGAACAGGTGGGTTGACTGAAACACACTGCTGAGGGGAGCAGCGGATGAGGCAGGAGAAGTCTGCTGCGCCATGTGGGTCCCCTCCCTGGCCAGAGATAGAGCTTGTGCTGCAGTGCCTGTGGATAGCATCATGTGCTGAGACTCAACCCCTTGCACCACCAGGGAGGCTCCAGAACAAAACTATGTTTAAGCCAGCCAGACCCAGGGAACCAGTCAGAAGAAAGAGGCCTGACTCAGCATGACTTCTGTGCTGGGACGATCTAGCTATCTTCTCACTACTCTTCAACCAACTTGATCCAGGAATCGAAAAGACTTGCCCACCTCCTCCGTCAGATGAAAGGTGTACTGTTGCTTCCTGTCTGGGTGATTCAAAGATTGGGTGCACTGTCTACTTTCCATCCCTCTTTTCTAAAACTGCTTTCCCTTTGTTCAGACTTGAATTTATCACTCGTTATTCCTGCCATCTCATCTCTTGCTGTTTTAGCCTGGTAAGTTAGAGACTTTGTACAAAGGCTGAAACCTTTTCAACATCCCCACCCTATCGGGTTTGGAGAAAAATGAGATGTTGTAAAATATACTTTCATGGCCGTGACTATTGTTGAGGATCTAAAGAAAGATCTTTATACTTTTCCAAATTTTTGAAGAGTCACATCTTATTGAAAGATTTAATTTAAAATCATGTGAGTTTTGTCAGTTATACCTCAGTAAAACTGATCAAAATTGATGCACAAAGCAATGATTTCTTTTGTTCATATTTATTTTGAACACTATTTTTTCTTTCATGATTGGGTCAGTAGGTTTCTTTAGTTGAGCACCAGATGAAAGGTGAACTTTCATTTAAGAATTTGTGAATGGGAGTTACATACCTTGAATCACTGTAATTCCATTTCCTGGGAAGGTGGTGTTCCTTCTGTGAGGGCTTTCAAAAAGGAGATGGTGGAGGGCAGAGCTGCCCAGGCCTCCTCCTGGTGTAAGTGGAATCCTGCCCCCTGCTGACATTTTCCTGTCTTCCTAATTGTTGAATTAGCCTAAGATCCACATGCCTGTGATATAATTCTCCTGCACCGTCCTCTTTAAAGCGCCACCAATGAGTTAAGGATGCCTTAGTCATTTCTCAGTAGAAAATGAAAGAATGTGTGACCAGGTTAGCAGCAGTGGGTTGAACTTGTTTTGGAAAGTGGCCCATATCTTACCTATCTTACCTATGTGAATCTGCCAGGTGGCATTCGGTTCAGGAAGCAGCACACTGAATACTACTAAGTGACCGAGGGCACATGAAGGCCCTTTCTTTTCTCCAGTAGTTGCAAGCCCACCTGTGGTGCAAAGTGAGACAGAGGGCAGCTGTGCTGCTGCTGAGTACCTGTCCGGGCAACCAGGGCGCGTGTATGCCCGCGAGCGCGCGCGCGCACACACACACAGTCATTTCCAAATGCTCTTTCACATATGCTTGGGGCTTCCTGGCAACTTGGCAGCAGGACATACACATTTATGGAATTTCCTCTGGCCCAACTATAGAATTTCTTCAAAATGAATAATAAGAGAAGTGTTACGGTATAGGACGTGCTTAACATGTGCATCTTCGAGGGATCTTAGATTTTATTCCACCACATTCCCCCAAGTTTACGAAGAAAAAAATAGACACACACCGTCCCCCCCACCCCGAGATTCTATAACTTCAAGAATCAGCAGCCTTACTGGAATTGAAGTTTTAGCTGTCTGCCACCTGTCTGGTTGCTTTTACTACTGCATAGAATTTCTGGATCAAACTATTCCATAGGTCCAACTGGGTCTACTTCACCTGTTGTTTCCTTCCTTCCTTCTCTCCCATTACAGGTATCAGACCAATAGCGTAGTTGAAGGCTCTCCCTGCCTTCTGCTCTGTCTCTCTTTTATCCTCCCCGTTAATAAATATCTCCTACTTTTGATTCATCTTAGAGGACCCAAGCTAACATGATACAGAGATGTTTTTGGAGATATTTTTAGGCTATTCTGCCTTAACTGTTGCAGGATATCTTGTATGTTGAGTATTATTGGAAACAACTCCAAATACCTGGTCAGCTATTTTTGCATCGGCATCCTCTAGAGTCAAGATAACATGGCAAGAAGTTAAACCAGGCAGTGTTGAGGAGTACATTGCAATCAAGAGGTCTCAGAACCAACTGCCTCCCTACCTTAAAGAATTCTCTGAGTCAACAGGAGTCTCACTTGTTCCCTTTAAAATGTGCTGGATGATCTCTCGATTTTTTTTTTCCAGCATTGGATGTGAAATAGATGGCAAAAGAAGAGACAGACACTGGCCAACTGGTCCCCAAATGTGAAAATAAAACCTAAATTTAAATTGAACAAACACAAGTTACTACAAAGAGAAGGAATTCAGAAGTGCAGTAATTGTCTCCTTGTTGTTGTTCAGTTTATTTGTCAGATCGGTGGCACGAAATGCCTTGGCACAGTTAGTGTGTTTTAACTAGCATCTCTGTGTTAGAGAAGAGCATCTGAGATTTTATATCTCCATGGTAAAACAAGATTATATATAAGTGCCTGGAAATGGTAGTATTATTCCTCGCATTATGGAATAAGAAGGTAGAGGCATTTTAGGATAATTGTACCTTAAGCTACATGAACTCCAAATGCTTGTAACCTGGCAGCTGTGGTCTAGACTCGAGGCCACTCTGCTTTGACAAGAAATGACCCTATTCAGGATTCTTGACACCGATACTCTACAGGTGGACTTGATAGTAAAAGTCTCTTCCTGCTCTAAGCCCATGTTCACAGCATCCTTTATTAAATATAGCCCTTTTTGAACAGGTTTTTTCTCTTTCTATTGTAATTATTATCCTTATTTTCCAGGCTTGCTAATGAGTCTGTGATATAGGGTCCTTATTTATTTTCTAGAACTTAGTCTTCTGGAACTGTGTTTTTTATTCAGTTGCTGAATTTGATTCAACATGGTCCTTCCTTTAGACTTGATGCATGTTTGGTTTCTCTTCTCTTTCATGAACATGCAGTGGCTTAAGCTAGTGTCACTGAAAAAGGAAACAGTGTGGGTTTGACAACTCTGAACCTCTTACAGTTCATTGCACATTTGGTTTAACATTTATTTAGTATTTCTTAGGTGCTGGTTATTGTGACGGATGTTCTTTTTAAAATGACTTTTGGGAGAGGTGCACAGAGTATATGACACTGAACTGATGAGGTGATGTATTTCAGGCACCTTTCATGTTGAAATTCCACATTGAAATATCATGTTGCTTTGTAACGTGAAGCTAGTAAATTAGAATGGAATCACAATAGACCTGTTCACGGGAGTGATTTTTAAAATCTTTAACAACAGGTCTGGTGCTGTCGCTCCCCTAGCAGAACACATGTTCAACACCCAGTACCACTGCATGTCAGCTGGGTGTCATCAGTTCTGCCTGGACCAAACACAGCTAAACATATTCAGAATCTTATATGTTAGGTGGCCATTGATTCAGTTTTTAGAAGAGCTATTGAAAAGAGAGAACTTAGATACCTGTTTTATGCTTTTCCTCCATAGTGAAAAGTAGTGAATGGAAGTTCCCAATTTTCTGTCTCAGTGGGATTTGATTCATTATTTTACATATATATGTGTCACTCCTGAAGCCTTTTCCTACTTTATATCTTTGTGATGCAATCCAGCTTATAAGGCGAGCGAGTCTCCAGCTGAACGCTACAAAACGTACAGGCATGAGTTGAACAAAAATTTATTAGTAAGCAGATACGAATGATTCAAATAATCTGTTACGTGAAATTCATCAATGTCTGGTTCTCTGCTCTCTCAAGTGCTCTCTGTGCAGAAGGGGTCACCCAAGGTAGACAAGTGCACTTATAATTGGCTTCAGAAAACCAGCTTTTAAAAAAAAAATATTTATGCATATAAGAGCAGGGGTGCAGGCCAGAGGTGAGGGGGATGAGAGGAGTCACCAGAGACAGAGTGGGCAGCAGAACAGGTGGATCTACTGAAATACATGGCTGAGGGAAGCAGCGGACAAGGCAGGAGAGGTCTGCTGCGCCATGTGGGTCCCCTCCCTGGCTGGGGACCGAACTCGTGCTGCATTGGCTGTGGATAGCTTCAAAGTGCTGCACCTTAACACCTTGCTCCAACAGAGGGGCCCCCAAAAACCAGCTTTTGACCAATGGCTCTCAACTGGGGGTAGCCCTGCCTTTCAGGGGACCTTTGGCAACATCCAGAAACATTTTTGCTGTTGCAACCCAAGGTAAGGCATGGTGTACTGGCTTCCAGGCCAGGGATGCTGCTGAACATCCCACAGAACACAGGATATCTCTCTGCAACAAAGAATTGTCCTGCCCAAAATGTCAGTAGAGCCAGAGGTGAGAATCTCTGTCTTAAACCAGTGACTGATGCAGAACTGTTGCAGTATTAAGCAATGTGGAGAGCTCATTGAGTTGAGTCATTCCACTTTGCTATAAGAACAGAATCCCTAAAAGTAAAGAAAGCTACAGGCTTAATTCTCCTAATGTCCTGGTCAGGTTCTTTACACGATAGAGATAGGAGTATCTTTATGTTATTTAACCCTTATAGCTTTCGAGTAGTTTCTATTTCACTAATTAGGACTTATAGCCAGCATTGATCATAGGAGTTAGCAAATCGTTTTCATGAATAAGATCTCATTTCCAGCAGTCACTGCACCAGCTACGCAGAAATGCTGTGGATCAAGAAAGACACAGGTGAATGAAGGCCATGGGATGTCGCCGCCATAGCTTTTTGAGCTTCTGATAAGAACTACTGCTGATGGCTCATAGTCTCATAGGTATTTTTTACTGACATTCTGGCAATGCCAGGCTCAGAGCATTAGCTAAGGTGTGGACACGTGGCCCACTGTGCCTGCCACAGTGTTGTGACATAACTTTGTGTGTGCTGACACATTTGCTTCTCAGAAGCTGTTTACTTCTTGCAAAATTTTCACCATGATGCACTTTTTGACTGCTATGTCCTGAGATTCCTGTGTGGAAGGTGCAGGTTAAGCCTCTACCTGTATCTAGGTCAAACCAAAGATCCAGATAATATATAGTTGAGAAGAGGGACAAGGTAACAATGTCTACATAATGCAAGGCCAATTCAGATCAGGTGCCAGAGAAGTGCTGAAAAGTTTTGTTAGGTGTCAAATGGGAAAGGCAGCTGGAGGATGGCTTGGCAAGTGCTCCACGAAGGAAGTAACACCCGAAGGTGTATGAAAGGAGATAGGGCTGTGGGTGGCTTAGCAGCGCTAGAGTAGGCATCCCAGTCCCCTGACTCCCCACCAAGTGGGTTTCCTGGTGTCTCTTAGTGCTCATAAGTTTTAAATTAAAGCAGAAAATTTGGAGAAGCGATTCTGTGGTAAAATTTTTCCTTTCTAAAGCTGTAGAAAATAGCTTGTAAAATCATTTCTGATTTCCTGTAGTAAATCACTTTGCTTCTTTTGTTGAATACCACAATCTGTACAATTGTTCTGAGGGAACTTCTTATAAATTTAAAGGAAAGCACCTTCAGGTCAGGTCACTTTCCATTCAAAACGTAGGTACCTAACAACCTGCTCTCTTCATTCATTGTTGACTTTTTTAATTTCAAAACCCACTTATCTTTACCTCTGCTTTCTTTTTGCCTGAGAATATGCAGATGTGCCCCAAAGTACCAGAGGACACATTCAAGGTATTCAGTAGGCCATTTCCAGTGTGTTACTGTTATGAAAGAAAGCCAAAACGTATTGAAGTTGTTCTTCGGAAGACAGAACAAATGGTAACAAATCAACATCGTCAAATCCTGGTGCCTTAGATAGACATGAGTTTTAGACTCTGGATTATGAAGTGTATTGGAAGAATGGTCTTTGTGCTTTATTTGTTTGGTCTATATTCAGATTTGGTTCACAGACACAGGCATAACTTATCATTTAATGGTAGAGTTTGCTCTTCGACTCATACCACTAAGTAATTATTGTAAAGTGTGCTAAAGTTGATAATTGGTTGGATATCATTTAAATCTACCTAGATGAGTTACCCTTTTGAAGGTCAGCTTCTGGTGTGGTTTGAAAAATAGCGCTTTGAGCTTAATTCATTGTTTACTAATGCCACTTGATAAAGATTCAGTGAACCCTAGGTAATTTCTCATTCATAATGGAAGCCTAGTATTCAGCTAATTGAATACATGTCTACTTTAATTATTTTGTTACAGCTAATTGATATTCACAGTGATCATGTTCTATAACTTTTAAATGTAGTATTGCCTTACAAGTTTATGGTTCAATCCCCTTGTATATTATTTCATTCTTTTTTTTTTAATGTCAGCAAATAATTTTATTAGGTTCTTATATATTGTACCTCATATGTAGTTCTCACAAGGAGTAAAGCTCTTTTCCCTGCTCTTTTTTGCTTATGTTTTGTAACATAGGTTGATGGATTTTGCCTACCACAAATTATTCATATCATTGTGAATGAGTGAATTTTTTCCAGTTCCTTATATGTGCCTTTCAGATTTGTTATGTGATTTAGAGTAATAGGAAATATAGGTAGAGGGATTTCCTGTTTATGTTAATTTAGTTATTGCCTATTCTCATGGGAAAAATGGAGTGGGTTCCTGCTTTGTTTTCTACCTTGAGTTATTAGAATTAAACACTGTCTTTTCAAAGAACTTTGTCATTTAAATGTACAAGCTGTCCCAGAGTATAGAATCTTTCTTTAACATACCTTGTACTGACCTAATGCATGAAGTAATGACATCACCTTGGAGCTAAGTGATTGTGATGTCACTCAGTTCTGAAGGCCATGTATCCTAGACCAGACCTCAGTCCACAGAAGCAACCAGGCCAAAGAAGATTGAGCTACTATGCCAAAAAGTTTTGTTCGCTATGAACATTTACCTAAGAACATAGGCGAAAAGGTAAAGTTTCTACCTACATCAGGTGCTATATCCATAATCCCAGTTTTCTCTCCTGTCAACCTTATTGTAATCTCTTGTCTTACCTTCAAGTTCCTTCTGAAAAGAAGCCAGTCTTTAAGGAGTTAAACACATATATATTTCATTTTGAATCTAGCTACCAACGCTGAGTCAAAATATCAAAATGTCGGGGTGGGGGTATATCAAAGTGTTTGTTGAGTTTCTTATCAAGAAAGCTTGATTTCCTTATTTCCTTTGTTTCTTTTGCATAAGGGGTGTTCTAGTTTTCCATCATGATCTATTGAAGGACTTTCTGTAATATTTTCAAGTTCACTCATGCTACCCCATCCGTATCTATCAGGATCTGGAAAGTACACATTTCTTAGAGAGGGAAGAATAGTGAACAGAAAATAGGGAGAAACCTCTTATTTATTTATTTATTTATTCATTCATTCATTCATTCATTCATTCATTCATTCATTCATTCATTCCCCCCCCCAAAAAAAAAGTCCATTATCACAACAAATAATGTTGTAATTGTCCATGGTTTCACTTGTTCATTTAAAATGATTCTGTATCAGTTATACATGGAAGTTGTATTTCCTTGCACTCGGTTCGCTGCCTTTTCTTAAGCTGCGTGTGACTGTCCATTCTTGGCAGCTATTAGCTTGGTCAGTGTATTGGAGGCATATTTAAGTTTCTGGATTCATATTGTGTGACTTTCCCTCCCAGCATCATATTAACCGTTTTTGCAGCAATGTGCCGTTAAAGGAGTGTGGCCATGTTTCCTGCTCTGTTATGCTCCCCAGTTGATCTCAGACTATTGATTCTGTTGGCAGCCTAGGGAAAGATTTGTGATATTAGCCTGTCCTTGGCTGTTTTAGGTCTTTGGAAGCCACCCGTCCCAAGTGTGCACATCATCAGATCTTTTGGTGTGTTGCTGTGAGTTTTCAAGGATTGTACCTTAAAAAGTAAATATCTCTGTCTGTGTTTAGTTTACCATCAACTACTCAAAATAGTATCCTTAGTAGGCTCAATAAATATATTTGTAATAGTCTCATTGTTTCCTAAATAGCCTTAATAGAAGATCCATTACATTTTCTTTTCATTAAAAAAAATCTTACTGTGCAATTACATGTGAACAAAAGAAACATTATTCAGTGCAAGTGTTTTAAGAACCATGGTGGGAAATCTCAGATATTGAATAGGAGAGAAAATCAAGTGCTAATACATTAAGGATTTAGTAGTTAAAATAATTTCCATGCTATAAATAACTGTTCAGAGTGTTAAAACAAAAATTTTTGGTTCCTAATATAATTACTGAATACTTCACTCTTTTAGCTTTCGTATCTTGTTATGTTTCCTTCTCTCAGTCAGTATAAATGTATGTGATGTTAATGTTTAAAGATATTTTTCTGATTATAGTAGTACTAACTGTTCATTATAGAAAAACGGGAAAAAAAAGAACAGTCCAAATAAAAAAAATCCTGCTAGGCTGTTACCCACTGTAATCATAGTGTCCTTGTCCCTTTTTCTGTGTGTACATGGCCAGGTTCTTGACCTTCCTTGTTTCTCCCCTCTGTTTCCCCTCCCCTAAATTTCTTTTTTTTTTTTTAAGTTTTATTTATTTATACATATAAGAGCTGGTGTATAGGTCAGAGGTGCAGGAGGTGAGAGGATTCACCAGAGACAGAGTGAGGAGCAGAACAGGCAGATGGACACAAATACACTGCTGAGGGGAGCAGCTGGTGAGGCAGGAGAGGTCTGCTGCACCATGTGGGGCCCCTCCCTAGCTGGGGATCGAACTGGCGCTGGTATGCAGTAGATGCTTCACAGTGCGGTGCTCAACCCACTGCATCACCAGGGAGGCCCCAACCCCTAAATTTCTTAAACAGAATAAGGATCTTACTACGCATGCTATTCTATGACCTGTTTTCTTCCTGCCTAATATTTTCAGTTTTTAAAACCTTATTCTATTAAATTGGTGTTTTCACATGGCTTTTAATGCTTAATCGGCATGACGAGACTAAAATCTTTATAATCAAGATTGTTAGACCATATCTTATTTAAACAAACCTCTGTCAACTATGCATTTTCACAAACCACTCTTTTGCCACTTTTATTGTTGTTACTTTAAATAATTCTGGCTGCATTGTCTCAGCAACAGGTCCTTGTGTGTGTTTCTTGATATTTCCTAGAATTAAGTACCTGGAAGTAAAATTGGCCACGTGATGAGCATATTAATAAGAGAAAAGTTATATACACATGTATGTTCCTATCTTTATGTAGTTATTTTCACGTGCTTACTTTATATTCACTTTCAAATTTGGTTAACTCCACTCCTTGTGATATATAGTTCTATATGAATTTTGGCAAATATGTCCAACTTTATAACCACCACTGTATTTTGGAAGCAGAATAGTTTCTTCACCCCCAAAAATTTCCTTCCTTGTCCCTGACTGACTGCAAAGTATGTATGTTTTTAATTTGGAATATAGGAAGAAGTAAAAGTAATCAGAAATTACCCACATGCTTTCTACCCTGGCATGACCTCTGTTGACATTTTGTTGAATAGTCTTCTGGTCTTTTTTTTTTTTTCTGTCTACAAGGAAAAAGAAAATACTGCCCTTTCTATTTATGGTTTTTCCTTTAAAATATGTTGACTATATTTTTCTTTAGTCATTAGATTGGTTTTTGTTTCTTTGAAATTATGAACAGCCTCGTGACTATCTTTGCATTTTGCCAAAATGTTTCTTTGTTTACAGAAGTAGTAATTTTACACTGCAGAAATAATGGAAATAGTGAACAGCCCAAGTAAATCAAAATAAGATAAATTACTTAAGTCCTATAAGAGGAGTATTTATATCTCAGAGCATTTTTAAGATGTACAGTTTGTCAAATTGATTTTAAGGGATGGGTATACCAGTTTCTTTCTGACCAGCAGTATGTAGAAGAACTTGTTTCTCTTACATTGCTGATATTATCGTTTTATATTTTTGTCAGTTTGATAGGTGAATAATGGAACTTCATTTTTATTCTGTGATTTCTTATGAGGTTGAGTTTTTCTCATGTATTATTTATGTCATTGGTGTATTTTTCCTTTGATTCTTTTTTGAGCAGGAGGGAGCTTATTTTTCAAATGCTCTATATGTTACCAACATTAATATACACATTGCTGAAATTTCTCTTCCTTTGCTTATTCAATTGTTTATTAATTTGATTTAGTGATGTATTTAATTTATGGAGATTCTTACAAGTCCATTCTTTATTTGTTTTGGGTCATGTATTCAATTTAAAAAGATCTTTTCTTGTTAGTTCATAGAATCATGCATATTTTCACATTAGAGCTTTGTCAAAATTCTTTCTCCATTTTTTCTTTTATATTCCTCATAGACTGGTGAGGTTTTTACTGTGTCATGTCAAGAACCATGTCAGTCATGCAGCTGAATTAATTTTTATCTACTCTTAATATTGTATTTGTTTTTATTTATCCACATGCTTTAAAACAGCATGAAATTTTCACTGAAATCTTCTGTTCAGACTGTAACTACATGGTGACATTTAACTGTGTCCCAAGTTAAGCATGTTCTCTTTTTATTTTCCTCACTTTGTTGCCTTTGGTTTACATTTTATAGATATTTATCCATCAGATTTCTCTGTGACATTAAGAAATTTACAGTACTTATATTGTTAAATAATCGTTTGTTTTCAACATGCTGCAGGACATGGAAGTCAAAGTAAGTAGCAAAACAACAACTTATAATTGTGCAAATGGTTTCACATAAACACAGGTGATGAGGTAGACAGTCCCCTTACCTGAGTTGAGCCAGTGACACTTGATCACCTTGCAAGGAAATATATAGTGTGTCTGGCACAAGGATGGGCATGCTAAAATATATCCTTGATTTATTTCTTAAAATTCCTAATCTGGGATATATTCAGCATGCACTGAATAAAAATACATTGAAATGTTTTCTAACACGGGGTGATGGATGGTGGGCTATTCCTTTGGAGGTAAAGGTCACTGAAGCATAATGGTGAAGACACAAACACCAGATTGGGATATGCATCTATCTGTCTGTCTGTCTGTCTGTCTGTCTGTCTGGCTAGCTAGCTATCTTGAAAAACATATGTAGCCATCTTAAAATTTTGTCAAGAATTAAAACTATTTTTCCTGTTCTTTAATTTTGTAAAAAAAAGTTATAATTTAGAAGTGGGATAACTGAGTGCTTTAAAACAACTTTTATTATTTTCATTATTATCTTAATTATTTAAATGCACAGTTATGGTAGTTTTTGCCCATTCCCTCCAAAGACAACAACCTCATTATAAAAGGTGGAATAATGCTGGTTTTGTGATTCTAGGGTTCTGAAAACATAAGGCTTATGTCCAAGAACTTATGTAGGCTTTTTTGTGTCATTCAAGAAGAAATGTCCATGTCTTAAGCCCAGAATAAATATAAAATTTTATTCTGAAAAAATATTAATCCTTGAAATTACTCTTCAAGAAAAGTTAAATAAAACTGTCTGCTGTATTCTGACATTTCCATGTATGTTTGGACAAAGTAGGGCACAGCTGTTACAGTAAATAAAAAAAATACAATATAGACTCATTCTTTACTTTTAAATATAGCAGTCATCATCTTATTAATGCTTTTCTGTGGCAGAGACCTAATAGATGACAAAATTCTTCTGCTTTGTAGATTTGTTTCTAATGCAATTTATACTTGACTTTTGCTTTGCTGTTGTTGCTTTTTCTTGATACGGTATGCTGTCCATTTCCTTTTTTAGGCTAGGCAGCTGGAAGAAAGGGATCGAGTGATCAAGAAGCAGGATGCATTCTACAAAGAGCAGCTGGCTAGACTGGAGGAGCGGGTATGACTGTTTCTTATCATTGATTTTCTTACCACATCTGCATTTTCCCCATATATTTATTTAAAAACCAATACATTAAAACTGTGACTTTTGTTTTAAAGATTTTGTTTATGCATACAAGAGCTGAGGCACAGGCCAGAGGCATGGGGGGGGGGGGGGTGGTGGTGAGAGAATTTACCAGAGACAGAGTGGGATGCAGAACAGGCAGATTAACTGAAATACACTGGTAAGTGGAGCAGCAGGAGAGGCAGGAGAGGTCTGCTGTGCCATGTGGGTCCCCTCCATGGTCAGGGATTGAACTCGCACTGCAATGGCTGCAGAAGCCCCACAGTATGGTGCTCAACACCTTGCACCACCAGGGATGCCCTTGTGACTGTTTTTCCTAGTTAAAAAGTGGCCAGGATGTTTAGGCCCCCATAGATAGATCAGTCTATAGTAATTCTACTTTGATAGGTTTGGGCATGATCTGTTCTTGGTTCACTGGGGCACTTTACTACTCAAAATCTCTCCAAATGTGTTTCCTGATATGTTTAGAAATGACACTGCCTCCAGATTAAAGAGCAGAATGCTCTTCTTCATTCTCCCCAGCAGTGACTAAACTTGACCATGTTGTCTGAAATGGTAGTCTTTGAAAGGCCATGTTACCCTTGTGAACACACTTTCATTACTTTGTGTCTAAAAAACACTTTGTGTGTACTCTTTTTTTTTTTAAGTTTTATTATATTTATGCATTCAAGAGCTGGGGTATAGACCAGAGATATGAGGGGTAAGAGGATTCACCAGAGGCAGATGGAGAGCAGAACAAGCAGATTGACTAAAACACACTGCTGAGGGGAACAGCACGTGAGACAAGAGAGGTCTGCTGCGCCATGTGGGTCTCCTTCCTGACCAGAGGTTGAACTTGTGCAGCAGTGCCTGGCAATAGCTTGACAGTGCTCCCTGCCACCAGGGAGGCCCCGAAAAATGTACCCTTTTGAGAGTAGACAGTGAAGAATAAGTCTTATAAAGGGTTACTGGGAGGACTAGGGGCAGTACCTGTGGTCACCTTGGACCTAAAATTTAGCTTGACATAGAGGAATTTAATTTGACAGAAGAGGAAATTGACATATAAAAGGAGGCTTAAGAAGGGGAGTTTGAGCACCTATTCAGCACCACTGTTCTATACAGTAAATTTGAGTGGAATAATTTCTTACATCAGCCATGAGGTTACAGAGCTTTCTCTTGATTGAGAACCTCTCCAGTTTGATTTGTTTAGAATAAGATGTTCTGTAAGAAAGTAGGAAAAATAAGAAATAAACTCTTAAGCCCCATTCAGTGTAGTTATTTAGGTGTTAATATATTCCCCCATCTCTAGACTTCACTCAACTGGGGGGTTCTAAATATTGGGACCATTTGCTCATTTGTTCAGCTTATTTCTGCTTAACCATAATATCATCAGACCTTGGTTTAGTGCAGAGATAGTGAAGAAAATGAACAAAAACCCACTACCAGAATGACTATTACAGGAGTAGGGAAAAGGGCATTGTGGTGAGCATAGTGGTACAGCCACTGGAAAACAGTGTGGTGTTTCCACAGGAAAACTAAAAACATATACCATGTAGTTTTCCAAAGAAAACAAAAATACTAACCCAAAAAGATATGCCACCCCATATTCACTTCATGGCCTTGTCATCTGATTATTTCATACAACCTAATCTCATATGGTTTCTGAGGTTTTTTTTTATAATTTGGGGATAATGCTCAATTCCTTGCTTACCTTTCTGAGTTATTAGGGGGGACCAGATAACATGATGTATTTAAAAGCGCCTTGAAAAATTACAAAAGCTTAAAAAATGGCAGCTTCCATCCCTAAAGAATAGCTACATACTTGCCATTGCATACAAGATACTAATTTTCTTAATAGTTATTAGATATTAATTTTCTTAAAACTTTCTCATTTCTATAAAATCTTTGTTCTGTTATACTGCCCTTTCTGAAGCACCTAAGTTGTATTTTGTCCAATCAGAGTTCATCTAGAAATATCTGTGGGACATTTAGGTCTCTAATGTTGAAGCGTTTACTAGACTTATTGCAAAATATTGTAAAAAAAAAAAAAGGTTTCTCTTGTACTGTAATGTCAGTAAAAGCATCAGACCATTTCTAGTGGGACTTCTCTATACTGCGTTAGACAAAGTAAAAGTACTAAATCAAACAGGCATAATGTAAGAAAAAGAACGATTATAACATGTGATACCTTGCAGAATCATCTGAAGTGCTATGAAATCCATGTTGCCTGTGATTCAAAGTTGATATAGACACATAGTCCTTCTCTACTTTAACCAAAAGAAATGATGAAACCATAAACTAGACACCTGGTGCTATGTCATGAATAGAAAGAGGACATCAAAGAGTCTTATACAGAATCACTCCAAGAGTGATCTCTAAGATCACCTCGCCTAGAGTCTGCCCATCAACTAGATTAACAAACACAGAAACTGTATCATCACTTATTGGTGACTCATAATTGTATGACTTGAACCATGCGTTTACTTTGACTTGATGCAAATTTTCTGTTAAGATGTTGAGGTCCACTGAGCTAGTGTAGTAATTCGGTTCTGCACTACATTTTGGTCTCCCTCTTGGACTTGTTTCAGTAAACTGTGAGGTACTTCCACATGTGAATGAACTGCCCTCCTCCTAGGTATTTATACTGGCTAGTTTTAAGGAGGCTGAGATAATTCTTGTCTTTCAGTCACTCATGAGGAGTAATGAGTATAGTTTAACCAGACACCAGTTTCACCCTTCCTAGAACCACTATTCCAGAGTAACACTTTTTACTGAGAAAGGTCAAAGCCATTTGAAATGCTTTTCAGGTCCTTATTTCACTGTAAGTGTTGCTGGCTTATCAACCTTGACATAGGTGCAAAGTAAATGTTTCTATTTCAAGGTGTCATGTTTAGGTGTGTGGCCTCACTGAAAGAGCCTTGAATGTATCCTGCTTGTTGAGGGAAGAGACTTGCAAGGTATTAATTTCTGGCTGGTGATTTGATGAGAGGAAGCCTGGGGCAACTTTCAGAGAGAAGGCTCTAATATTTTAAGAAGTCTTCCCACATCCCTCAGGGAATTCTCCCTAATGCCTCTCCTTATGATGCCCGAATTGTTTATGATAATTATCACTGACTATCTGTGCTTATCTTCTAAACCTCTTGAGAGCAAAGGTCACTTATTTATTTTTGTATTTTCCACAACTCATAGAGTAGGAGTTCAGTGAATGAATCCTAGATGAAGCTTCTACCTTAAAGTTATTTCTAAGCAATGAATGAATGATTTTTAAAAATCCACAAAATGTTTAGCCTTTGCCGATCAGTCCAATCAAGGGTTTAAATCTATCCCTGAGAGAAGCTTGACTTTGAGTATCTTGATGTCTCTAGCCTCATAGTTAAGTTTATTGAGCATTTTTGTTGTGATAGGCACTTTATATGGATTATTTTGTTTTATCCTCACAACCCTATGAGGCTGTCAGCCCTGTTTAGATGAAAAGCCTAAGGCTTAAAGTAATTTGCCCAAGAATACACAGCCAAAACCTGATCTGGGCTTGAGCCAGATCCAACACCTGAGCTTTTAACCATTATCCAGCACTATCTTTAATATCTGCATTTAAGATGTTAAATCCTGCTGATTGTTTTGTTAGTTGTTTGGGTGTTAACTTAGCTCTTTCTGGCGTCCAATATAACTTTATAGATTCTGATGTTATAATTTGATTGATGCTACCTCATAACCTGAAAGTGAGAAGCATCCAAAATGCATAATTTTCTCCCCAGGACTTGGCACTCTCTGGGAAAATTTGACCAAAAGGGAATAAATAAGGTCTTATTACCTAGCAACTACAGCATGATACCCCTAAGAGTTATTTTAATATCTAGTTGTGCTTCTTTTGTTTTGAAGAAGTTCACAGTCACTCAAACATTATGCAAGTGTTTCTGAATCATTTGTTCATTCATTCCTTCATGTTTATGGTGTTGATGCAGGATGGTCATTTTATCCCATCTCTAGAAAGCAAACAAACTTGATAATACTGGTAGTTTCGTTAGAATCTGGATTGCCTGCATCTTTCCAGGAAAATTTACTTTCTAGTACCCTCTTATCCCTACAGGAAGGAGGTAAGAGGACAGGCTGATACCATAGTGTGGGAAGACAGAGTCCAGACTCTCCCAGGGGCCTTCCAAGAGGAAGAACCCCTCTCTCCTCAGGAGACATGGAGTTCTTTGATGATTAGTGTGTCTTGCATGTCTAACTTCTCAATTATGAACTTGAATCGATTTGCTCAACTGAATCCACTTTGCTCTTGGCATTCTTAAGAATGGTTGGGTCTGGCACAGCATGAAGAGAGCTCTAAAAGCCCTGGTGACTTGAGGAACTGAGGGAGATCAGAGAGCATAGTTAGATGCAGCTACAATGTTCAGATCAACAGGGTAGTGAGTGTGTCTGCTTTTAGTTTCCAGGCCCCTCTCGGTTTCAGTAGCTGTTTGCATAAACACTGCAGTCAATCCCGTACAATTAAGAAGAAGGAATTGTACAAGCTGGGCAACAGAGTAATGAAAGAAAATGGTGAAAAATAAATTGTCATTAAGAAGAAAAATACTTTACCATTTCATCACCTGTGGGGAGAGTGACTAATTAAATTTTAAGGTCATGCTCACATCGAATGAGCAAGTTTAAAAAGCCTTTTACTTAGAGCAGGTTCCGTATCTTCTCTTACATCGTAGTGTCATGCTCATCTGTATGATTAATTGGCTTTTTTGACGCCCTGATTCTTTGTCAGTTAATGCCATCGCTTCTGTATTTCTCTGTGCAAAGCTTGAGGAAAACTAATGCCAACAGTGATAATAAAGAGAAATGACAACAGAACAGATTATTGTCAGCTCAGCATGCTCCTTATGGGAAGAAATTATGATGCATTTTTACTACCAGATGAATTCTGTCATTGTAAAAATATTTCATTGAGTGACCTGGGTCAACCTCTTCAAGGGGTTAATATAGAATAGACTCTCAATTGGGCCACTCAGATCTGAGATACTGAAACATAATTCATTTTGCGGCTCGGGAAATAAAATAATAAACTCAATTAATGAAATAAAAAAAATAAACCTTTGACAGTTCCCCACCTAAAGTGCTTTCTAAATAATTGTCAATAATTCCAAGTCACACGGATAACTCATATGTACTCAATGTGTATGCTTTGGCCATGCAGTGTGACATAGGAGAACTGAACATAGTCATTAAAAGCATAAATTTATGGTATCAACAGATATGCCATGATAGTTTATGCTCATTTGCATTTGTCAACCTAGAGGGAGATTATTCCTTTGACACTTGAAATTTTGTATCGGCTCCCTTGTTCATCTTGAAATCAGGACAGCTTCCCTGTGGTTATCAGAACTGCAGGAACAATGATGGTCCAGAAGTCTGGATGTGGAAGACAATAGAAGCCATCATCACTTTTAATTGTATGCCATTGCAAATGACAGAGGTTCCAGAAAAGTGGCTTGCAGCATGTACCTTGAGTTGCTCTCAATTTTTTATCATTAGCAAGTAATGATAGTTCAAATAAATGTTAATTGTTAGGTAGAAAAATTAATAAGGCCCAGTATCACCTTATCTTTTGTTACTGTACTAGACATAGTTATTTATAACTGAGCTTCAAAGACCGAACCCTTTTGCGCTCTTACCTGTCTGCCTAAAGGAATTTTATTGTGGCAGATATTCCAAAAGTAGCAAACAAGATGGACTTTTTTTTTTTATCTGCTTTCTTTTCTGGGGGAAAAAAAATCAGTGTAGTGTAGTGGATAGAAGGGTCTTATCCTTAATTCATTATTCAACAAGTCCTCCAAACGCACTAGCTTTTCTATTAACCTCTTTGAATTTTCTAATGGGAAATGTGGTTTGGGTAACCTCAATGTTGTTGGGATTTTTTTTTTTCTTCCCAATCTGGCTTTAGTGATAGGAGACTTCCTTTTTTGTGTATGGGGTGAGCTGTTAAAAGTGTATCCCTCTAAAATGATCCCTTTAAGTGGAGCTATTTTTTTTGTGTCTAACTTTAGAGGAAAGATTTGCAAATCATGGAATCAGCACTTAATTTGGGGTTCTATTTACCATGTAGGCTGTCAAGAAGTATTAACCTTAAGGTAAGATGAGAACATGGAGCACAAAGCTATGAGCTGATGGCACACAGTACACCAGGTATTAAATAGCATTATCCATCCTGCTTGCTACAGTAAATAGGATTTCACTGTTATGATGTGTCAGGGCTTTCAGTGAAATCAAATTTACAAGACACTAAACTGCCATCCTTTCTGCTGAGCAGCTTTATTCTGGGATCTTGCTTTTATATTAATCCTGTTGGTAGGAAATACGTGTACCAATTGTGCATGGAAATTATAATTTAATGATCTCTTCCTTTTCTCTATTCAGAGCTTAGAATGGACCACTGTGCTTTGCAATGATAGCCCCAGGGCTCTGAGAAAGAGATAATGTACAGTTCAGCTTTAAAGCCCAGTGTTGCCTTCTTGTGAGTGCTCGTAGTGATCCTAAGTGCTAAGATGCCAACAATATGGGTTGCATACTTTCTCAGCTCTTCACATTTCCTGTGCCTTGTGAAAGACTATACATTAAAATAATTACCTTCTGTTTACCATGACAGCTTTTTAAAAAATGGTTTGCCACTTGAATGTGTAAAGACAAGGTAAGAAATGAACACAGCGTTATGAAATCTGAGGAAAATTAATTCTACTTTTAAAGATTCTGTTCATTTTGTCTGGGGAGGCTCAGCAAGCTGTTTTATTTGAAAAACAATTCATACCCCCTATCTTTTCTGTGGGAATGCTTCTTGCTATTGATAAGAATATTGCAGCCAAGGAATCATTCTGTATTTCCTGTGGATGTGAATGAAAGTGGGCTAAATCTCCTGAATTTTCTTTACACTCCATTCTGTAATAAGTGATTGTTTTGCTTCTTGATATCTTGTTTACTTACTTTAAACTTATTCCATTTAGGCAGACCAGCCCATGCTTTTTTCCCTATTTTACTGACTAAAAAATTAAAATACATGAATATTAATTTTTTCAAAGAAAATTGCAGGCTGGTGTTAGAAAAATGCTCTTCAATCCCAGTTTTATGTTCAGACCATGAGCCAGCTGTGCCTCTCTCAGGGATTATGCTTCAACACATTAGCTCCAGTTAGAAAGATATATTTTGCCTTTAAAACATTTTGCAAGTAATATTAGCTCATAACATCATCAAATAAGAAGTGGCCACATCTGAACTTGGCATGTAAAACAGCTTGGCACAGTGAGGTTGGTATTTAATGAAGGGAACCCAAATCCAATTTGGCCATGAGACTAATATGGGATTTTGATCTTGGTCATTCTTACCAGAATTTGGGGATGGGAGGGGGTCCTAGGTATTCACCATTCATACACAAACACATTTATTAGACTCTTCCAATGAGCCAGACACTGTACAGATACAGTGACAAGTATGAATGGTAGCTGCACCCCTAAGTATCTGCTCCAATGGATCTGTGGCAGCTGTGCTGAACCACTGTTCTCCAGAGCAGAAATGTTCCATGAGGAATAACCAGTACTTTCAGTCCTTAAACCATCTAAAGATCAAGATCGGCTATGGAGGGGAATTTGGTGGGTTGGAGAGAACCGTCTAGTTAAATACTTAGATACAGACCCACTGAAGTAGCTGCCTCCAATAACTCTATTTGCAAGAAGATATTAAATATGTAGAAGAAGACCAGCACCACTTCCCCTTTGATCTTCATATTACCTGGCACACACAGGCATTAGAACTTTAAAAATGTACTTGTCAGAGAGTAGTTCCATGGCCAAGTAGTTCTGAGGAAAGCTAGGTTTGACTCAGCTGAAAAGATTTCTTTACTGTAGGCCTTCCGGAGTTGACATTCATTCCAGGCTTCTGAGAAGATGCTGCTACGCTCCATGTTTAAACATTATACTCCAGCCACAGTATCTTTTTTCCAAAAAACATTGACTTATCCCACTGTACAAGCTGTCATTTGCTGTGCCCTCCCTAATGCCAGTGCCTATATTTTTTTAGTGCTTAGCAGTCAAGAAGTCATAGCATTTCATTGATAGAGTTTCTATTTGAGGTTTTCTGAGGCTCTGTCACATTTTCTGCAATTGCGGTTGCAGAAGGGTAGACAGATGAAAAAGAGGCCCAAGGGTTCTCAAGGTTTTCTGGGGCTGGACTGTGTTCTCCTTCTTAATTCTTTTAATATTCTCTGTTCTCCTTCTCTCATTTTTTTTTTTTTATTCACCTCACTGATTCAGACCTGCAGTCCAGGTACCCCAGACTTACGAATGATGGGTAGTGGGGTTTCATCAGCACTCTCCCATCACATGACCCAGAGTCATGTCCACTAACCCAAGAACTGTACATGCTCATGTGGAGACTAGGCCTGGGGCCAGCAGAGTGTTGCCAAGCAGGCAGCATCCGAATAGGAATTTTCTTCTCTTTCATAAAATAAAGTAGGAGGGTAAGCAAATTAGTAAGTATTTAATTATCACTGTGAGTCCTTAAAAGTCTTCCAAGTGCTTGCCAAGATCTAGAACAGGAAGGACAAGCAAAGATGTGCCAACATCTTCCATTCCTTCGGCGTTCAAGTTTTCTGTGACCCTTCAGAGAGAGTTTACAGAACTGGCTATTATATGCAGAAGGCTGGTCAGCTTGCTTCCATCAGAAAGTTTAGTCTTTGTAGCCCATGAGTAAATTGAGTGAAAGTCGACAATCATGGACTCTGAAATTCTGTGGACTTTGGACTCTTTTAAGAACAAGAGTTTGGGGAGAATAGTAAGGCCATAGCACTGTCTCTTAGGCTTTGTAGTTTTTACCTAAGTTCTCTGAGAACAGGAACCTTGTCTGTTCACTGCTTTGTCCCCAGCGCCTGGAATAGTACCTGGTACGTAGTAGGTGCTTGACAAAGTTTTCTTCAGTAAAGGAGTTTTCAGCAGGTAAAAACTCGAATCTCAAAAAAGGCCCAGGTAACAGAGATCACATGTTCTATCTCGCTTACTGTGCTCCATGTCTTCAGTTGCACCTTCATCTGGTGATTTGCACAGGGATCCTGGCCAAGGCCCCTCTGCCCCAGCAATGCCAGCTACTGACTGATATTAATGCAACTCTGTATCTTATTTACATAAATTAAGCAATCAGGAGTCAGTACAAATACAACTTGTTGAGCAAACTTTTGAAATCACTTGTTAGCTAAGATATTCTTATTTATTACTTTTACATGACTTTGGAGAGAGGTGATCAGTCCTATCCATACCAAATCCTGTCCTAAATAGAATGACCAGTTTCTCAAGTATTATCCCATACTCAATTTTGGGTGAAATGTGCCTGGTGCCTTGGTATTGTGAACATCCTTGTTGTCCTATGGCTTTTGGCCCAAAAATAAAGATCACTGTCATCAGCATCATATTTAAATAGCTGCCATCTGTTGAAGGATTATTATAAGTCTGACAGTATGTGCAACAATCAGACATAATTATTTAAACCCTCGAACAAACCATTAGAGGAAGGTGGTTTTTTCCTCTACACTGCCCAACCAGTTATGGTCAGTTTTGCTGTTGAGACTCAGAGACACTGAGTGACTTACTGTGGTTTTGCAACCAGTGCACCCAGGCCTGCGCCTTCCTCCTCACCTGTAGCCTCTCCTCCTTGTGCAGCAGTTGACACTCATACTCCCACGAGACCTTCTACTCTACATTGATTGTGCACTTCCACTCCCCTGCCACTCGTTTTAAAATTAGGTTTGGTGGAAGCTGGCATGTCATTTTTTGTTTAGAGTCAGCAGAGGTAAAGAACTGATACTTAGTTTTAAGTCTCCCTTAGCGACAGTTGAAACTTGGCTTCTTTGTAAACCCAGCATTAGTAAACCTACTGAACAGGGGCTCATGTGCCACAGCAAAGAAACTTGGACCCAATTTCATGAAAGGGCATGATGGTGGTTGTCATTAGTGTGGCTTTATCTATAGATAAAACTAATAGGAGAGCTGCTGAAAGCAACGGAGCAGTGAAGCATCTGTGTATTGCCTTATCCCTCTGAGAGTTTAGAGAGGAAAGAAGTTACCCTTGGAAAATACCATGGAGAAATATAACCAGAACTGAAAGTTATAAGTTCAAGCAGAACAGCTAAGGAAATAGTGAGACTTAATGTGATAGCAACAGCTGGAGAAGGGGGGTGTGGTGTCCAAGAATGAGCCTCTTCCAGCTCCCACTAGGACACCTCTACCCCCATCATGTTCCTTGTGCCTTAGTCCACTTTGCATATCATTTCTCTCTAACATCTCTGCAGAAGCCCTCACACCCCCATGTCCATAGCAGCCAGCATGCTTAATCTACTTCTTAGATTGTGGACAGGTAGAATCTCAGGGATAACTTCCTACAAATTTAGATTATAGTCACCTTAACATGACTTTACTGTCAGTTTCTTTTCTCTAGTTTAAAGCCAAAGATATTTGTCCTGTGCTGGAGCTGTTGGAGATTCATCTGAGTGGCTACCCTAGTTCTGCTCAAAATTAACCTGAGTAATTAATAAATCTCAAAAATACACCACTCAGTAATCCATCCTTGTGCCATTTCTGCTTTGAACCTCCATTGATGGGTTTTCCATCTCTTGCTTCAATTCTTCCCGGAATGAAATCCCCAAGCTGGCTTTCTTGCTACACTTTCCTCTGCCTTGTGTTAGACATCCCTCTATTGGGGGACAGTGAGCCCTGATTGTGCTCTCAGATATCATGCTTGGTGTGGGTATTTGTGTGCCATGGAGCGACTAATCAGACACAAGTTGCCTGTACTATCTCGTCACTCTTTATTAGTTATCTCTTAATAGTTATCTCTTAGTAGTTCTTGAGTTAGTCATGGTGTAGTTTCCACCTTGGTCTGTATGTGATGTGAGTAGAGAGAGAAAGTAGAGGTGAGAGAAGCCTTGTTGAAGGCTGAGAGATAAGAACCCTAGGTGGCCTCTTTGGGCAAGCAATCCAAGTGTCAAGATCTGTCTCGTTTTCTGTTTATCTATCTATCATTAAAGTGAAAATGTAAGTAGAACTACAATGAGTAATTCTGTAGTTCAAGAAAAATAGCACATAATAGATTGTGAACTGCCTATTCTCTCAGAGTTGCTTAAATTGTAGAAATTTGGCAGACATTCCTGAAACTATTTGTTAAAATTCAATAGCATGTAATTAAAGACAAAGACTGCCATTTTTCTGTAGTATACATTAAAAAATTATTTTATATATCATTTGGATTTGACCCTGAACTCAGTTCCCAAAAGAATAATGCCAGAAGACAAAAGGATTTTTGTCTAAATAGAGGCACAGTTATATAAAGTGACCATATTTACAGAAAGTCAATTAAACTGTAAGTATTTAAGAGTAATTATGCAAGAGATAGTTTTAGAATGAAGTAACCAATGGAAACAGTGATTATGATGAACTTTTGGGTTTCAAGCCTTGCCAGTCAACAAAACAAGACAGCTGAGTTTTTAAGCCTTTGCTGACTGACAATTAAAACCAACTAATACAAGTTGGGTATTATGTTAATGAGATATTTACAGATACATAAAATTTTACTGCTCCTTGGAATTATACAGTTCCTTCAGTCTAAAAGTGTACTTTTTCAAATAAGGAGCCAAAAACCTAGAGGCTGAAAGTTTGTTTTATGTAGTTAGGGAGGTGGCAGTGTTTTTTACCTAGTCATCATCATCACCATCATCATCATTCCATCAAACAGGTTCTAAATAGTCAATGGTATTTATCTACTTTGGTAGACAAATGGGTATTTCCTGGAACTGATTTGTGTTTGGTTGACTTCCCCAGTATTTCAGACATGACTGAAAATGTGATCAGTAATTGGGTACCATTCCTTAGGTTTTATGCAACTCAAACAATAAAATTTCACTAGCTTTGCTGACATTGTGGAACAAAGCAGGCATGCAAGAGTTAAATTGCTGAACTGAATGAAAAACATTTCAGTAGAACTTACCTGATTGTTCTGTCAGAGCAAAGGGCAACTAACTTGCATATATGTTCCAATTCCTCATTTCGTAGACCCACAATCTGGTAAAGCAATCATTCTCTAGTCTTGTCTCTTTGTCATTTCGTAATAACCTGAGAATTTAAGAATAACCCCAGACCTCGGAATATTATGGAAGTGGGCTTAGGTGATCCCTCCCCCAAAGGACTTCAAGGTAAATGTAGTGACATCAGAGCCAAGTGGATCTGGGTTCACATGTTAGACCTTCTACCTATCAGCTTTTTGTACTTGGAAACGTCATCTAAGTTTGGCCCTTGGAGTCCATAGCTTTCATAACATACTTCTGGGGGAAATGGAGAGGCAATATTACAGGTGAACTTATCTGAATGTAATAGTAGAATAACATCATCGTCATCAGCCTAGCACCTTAACATTGATAATGATACTATTTGAGTTAGTTTGTTGGAACAAAACAAAAACTACCTGTTATGCTGTTAATGTTGAAACGTTACTTGAATTTTGCCAGATGGAATGGAATCATTGTCTCAACTTTGTAACACAGAGATAATGTAAAAATCTACAATTAGGTCAACACAGTCTTTCAGATTTCCAGTTCTTTAGTAGACTTCATTTTATAAAATGGTATTTCTCTTATATGTACTTCCCTTCACATTTGGCAGGTCATATAGATCAGAGATAGTGAGCTGGACACGTGGGTGTCATTGCCATCTCTTGAGTAAGGACATTGGTTAAAAGCTTTATCTATTTTGTTGAGTAAATGTACACCCAGTTGATGGGTCAGAAATTAAAAATAAAGAGATTGGTTGAACTTTTACTTCTCCTGATTAAAAGTAGTTTGTTAAGTAAGCTCTGCAATATTATAATGTGAGAGTCCACTTACCTAAGACCAGGAACTGGACATACAGATATGACAAAATCAGGTTCTGGAGACTGGTTGCAAAGTTCAGGGGTTACCAACTTGAAGAAAGTTACTGAGGTCTGGGAAGAACAGGATGGAAGAAACCTAGAACCTGGAAGAAATACTAAACAAGAACATCTCTAATAATGTGCTATGAGCTGTCTGTTGTGGTTTGCTTTGGTTTGATTTTTGTTTTAACCTCCTATCTCAAGTTTCTGACTTAAGGTATCAATGACGAATGAGAATTTACTTCCCCATTGATTTTTGGATCCAAGTCTTTTATTTAATAAGAGGTATCGAATGAATTATTTTCCCCTCTTCTGTGTTACCCATTACAATAGACTGGACAACAGGAGGGGAAAACATGGATGAGGACAGGTCACTGGGATTGTGGGCAAAACAAGAAGACATGTGGTAAAACATTACAGAGGGCCAGTTCCTTCACCGATGCTACTTTCCCAGTGATAGATTTCACAGTTAGAGCTTTCCTGGTTATAGGATCTTTTCTTGAAAAATAAACATTTATTGTGGACTATATTCCTGAGAGGCAGAAAACATTTCTTATGGGGTCACAGCTTCAGAAAATGACAGTCTGATGTTGGATGTTGATTTACAATGTTGTAGATTTCACTTCTACAGAAGAAGATGCTAGGTCAGACAATTCTGGCATAGCTCGTTATTTTGTGTAGTTTATATAAGGCTCTATTTAAAACCACTAAAGTATTTTCAATTGTAAAACTAAGAGATGCAGGCTATTATTTTCCATCTCGGGACAAAAACAGTCGCTGTGTTTCTTTCTTGAGAATGTTCCTTCTTTGACTAGATTCCTCAAAAGTCTTAGTCATTGAGTGATGAACTTAATATGTAGTGATATACACATGTTGATTCTCAGTGATGCATGGCAGAAACTTACATAATGTTGTAATGCAATGATACTTCAACTAAAGGAAAAGAAATTTAAGTGACTAAACCCTTCAGTCTGTAAAAACAAAGTCACCAAATGATAAACTTCCAAAATCCATTTGAAATTCTATTATCTTTCTCATGTAATTTAAATTCATTTTTGTATTTTTCCCACCACTTCCTGTTGTCTTTACTGCTTCTGTGTAAAAAACAAAATTCTAATACTGGTTATATACTTCAAATCATCTCTCACATGTGCAGGTATTATAAATTTAATACCTTGCATCAAAGTATATTTTAATGACTAAAGTATTCCATTGTCACAATATAAATTATGGACATTACAAGGATTAAAACCAGCTTCTCAATTGTGAATGAATGTCTTTATTTGATTATGCAATCGTTTAAAGATAAAGGAATAAAGAGCTGTTATACAGTATTTTCTTTCTCATCTCTGTGGAATAAAATATGATAAAACACCTGCTAACTTGCCACCTTGAATACCAACACTGCAGTTAAAAAATTTTCCCATAGCCTATTTTATATAATGTACTTTCTGGATCATCCCATTATCCAAAGAAAATCATTTTTCTTTTGAGAAAATTATAGCTCTTAAAGTTTATCCACATAGAAAAACAGGGTATCGGTAGATACCCTTTATACTTTATAGTCTCATTATTCATTTACTTTAAAATCAGTAATGGCAATAAAATAGTATGTACTCATGGTATTTTAAGGAGCTGAAATATTGGCTTTTATTCAACTTATTTCTTGCAATAACCTTATTTGTGGGCATTTTAAGGGAGAAAAATGTTAACTGATTTCAGTTAACAAGTGAAATAAAAATTCTAGAATATATTCTCATAAGCCTACCTTGTCTGTTCCTCAGTTTTGTTATCTCAAGAGTGACTATTCTCCAGTTAGTCAGTCCCTAGGATTTGGAATATATTTTTCAGGTAATCTGCTTCCACTTTTGTATACTTTTGGAAAGCAGCAATTTAAATCTGTTCATTAACTTTTTTAAACAAGCCAATTAGTATCATTATTTACTAACAATTTAGGACTTTTGCCAAATATCTTTATTTCCTTTGCTTCATTCGTTGCCATAAACTGTTCATTAGGCTCAATCATTCATTTAATATTTATTTCCAGCAAATTGTGTGGCAGGCTCCATTTTTGTCTCTGGAGATAAAGAGTAAAACAAGCCAAAGATCCTGTTCTCAGAGTTATCAGTATTAATAGCAGGCAATGACATTTATCTTATGTTCACTGTTCATGAGTTCTACGAAGAAAACTACTTCATAACAAGGGGAGAGAAAAATGACAGTGTGTGCACATCCTGGGGTTGGGAGGCAGCTAACTGGGGCCCCCAGCTTGAATGGGAACCTCTAGGCCCGGTGCAGCCTTGTGTCTGTAGGGGTTATCTGTGCTAGAGCCTTCTGGCTCTTCTGTCAGGTCCTGTTGAACAGCAGTTGCCCAAATCTCTCACCTTGATTCCAGTTCTCTTATTGCCTTCGTATATTCTTCACTGTCTTTTTGAAAAGTGTCAGGTTGGCTTTTCAAGTGCAATATCTGTCTTGCCTAGCTGGGTCACTGGTACTTATTTTTGGTCTGTACTTTGTTAGCAGATCAGTTCTAGGTTGAGTTCAAATAGCACTCTGATTTCAAGAGTGACTCTAATCCCTGCTCTCTTCCTACAGGAATAGTAATTAGGTACTATGGATCTGGTAAGTGAATATGCAAAGCGTTTAAAAAAATTCTTCAGCAAGTGAAAGCATACCCATGAATCTCCCTGTGACCTTGCACTCCCTTTTTGAAGCCTTAATCCAAGTGAGCATGAAGAATCCTACCTAGCTGTTTGAAATGAAGAATAGTAACATTTATTGTGAATTCATCTTTTGCCGGCACAGCGGTACACATTTTACGTGCATTATTTCATTTAACCTTTCCAGCTGGCTGTCCGGGACCATTATCCTCATTTCACAGGAGAGGAGAGTGCGGTGCAATAATGGTGTGTGCTTTAGCCTTGTTTGTAGAAGTACTCTGTGGTAGAGTCTGGATTTGAACCCTGGCAGGGGAAAGTACATTCTCAGCTTTTTTACCGCACAGACTCATGGAACTTTAGAGCTGGGATGGGATTAAATTGAGTCTAAATATCCCTAGCAAAGCTAAACACTATATGGCTGACACTATATGACTTTACTATTACAAAAATTTCTCCTCTTAGCACATCACACAGTTCTGAAGCAGGTAGCCTGTCCACAGCTTGATGGGTCTGTTTTCACGACCTCTGTGTTCGGGTCCCTTTCCTGCTTTCATTGAGCCAATCATAGCAGAACAGGCCTGAAAGCTCCTATTTGCACCTCTCTTTATAGACAGCCTCCAGTGTGGGTGTTGATTTGTTTTTCTCCCTGGCTCACCTTTAAAGGAATTCCCCCCACTGTTGCGTTCTTAGTGTCCCCAGTGCCCATGAAGCTGCTTCCCGTTATCAAAACAAAAAAGATTGGACTCAATGAAGGTGTGTCCATTGTGAACAGCCTGCTGGAGCAGCAGCAGTGGACTCAGCCATGAATGTTAGAGAGACTGTTCTGGAGCTATTGTAAAAAGGTTCATTCCTCACCCTTAGTGTCGGTCATCACTGCCTTCCTCCCCTCCTTGTACTTTCTTTTCTGAAGACAGTTATATGATATTATTTTCCAGTATACATGGCATTATTTTATTAGCCATTTAAGGACATCTTTATACCATTCCCCTCTTCATCTGATTAATTAAAACTTATTTCAATGATCTAACTTACCATTTCTGACTAGAAGATGCAGCTTTAAAGACAGATATATGACTGGGACACATCCTTGAAATTAATAGAGCACTTGCTGACATTGTATGTGAAAATAGTAATTGTTCTAAGCAGGATGTTTTTATAGAACAGTACAAAAGAGTTCTTAGTATTTTTAACATGTTTTTTAGGATCTTTTCAGTTGATGAGTCATTATTGTAGTTTGAAATTTAGTAGTTTGAAACCATTTTGCCAACTCATATCTAGAAACTGGTGATTTACCATGTGGTATATCTCCATACATGGGTAGATAGGACTGGAATCAAGAGAAAATAAGGTTTGTGTTTGTTTCAGACTTGAGATACATTTCTACTAGCTCCTCCTTCCCTCCATTCCCCCTTCCCATCTTCCTTTCTATCAAAACATTAAGAATTAGGTGCCCAAATCAATGGACATGATTCTTTGTATTTGAGGAAGCAGTAGGCTAGCAGTAGGATAACAAGTATGTAAATAAACACAACTGTTTTATAGTATGTTAAATATTGACTAAAAGTTATACCAATCATCTTGTCTGCCTCTGTTTGTAATTACAGTTGATTCATCACTCTTCCTACCCCCCCTTTTTTAATGAAATGAAACATTTCATTTGAACATAAATTAGGATTTTTATTCATATGAAATAAATATCTCATAATAGATTTGGGTCTGTAAAGACATGAATTGTCTCCATTCATGAAATAATCCATGAATTACTCAGCTTCTTTAGGCCTCAGTTCCCTCCTCTGGAAAATGGAGACAATGGTACCCCTCTGATGATGTTATTGTAAAGTGCATAGCCTGACACATAGGCTTGTGTAAATGAATATTAAATGTTACTATTAACGCATTTAAACTCCCTGACAGTTCTACATTAGGTGAAGCCAGTGGTTGTATGTTACAGATTTTTGTGTCTCCTATACTGTCTATATCTATCTGTCTGTCTGTCATCTTAGATATAGATACAGAAGTGTTTGAAAGAATTTATCTTTATGAGATAAGGGCATCTTCAGAAAGACTTCTGTGTGGTAAGTGAGAAAAGTAAGTTGAAAAATCTTATTTATCATCCTGTGTCATATGGTGAAATCTGTAGGAACTGTTAACGTGGAGCCACCCATAAAGGATATTTATTGCCTTTTATCCAAGTTTTATTAAAGATAACACAAATAAGGGAAATATCAGCATTCTAGGTCATTAGTACTCAAATATAATTTTTTTAATGCTCCTTTAGCCTTACCTTGACATTAGCTATATTGGGAAGGAGGACATAAATTAATCTTTGGGAAGTTGTATTTCTATATTTCACAGGCTTCAAAGCCATGGTTGAACATTAGGGGGCATTTAGTTATCCTAGGGCTGTCATGATAATGAATGAGGGTCTTCTGGATGGTAAACTGAGGTTCCAAGTAACAAGTGAATAGATCGGTGTTCCTTCTAAATATCAGTGTACAGAACGGGGTGCTCTCATATCAGACTAAGAGTTAATTAGAAAAAATGTCCACAGGAACACTTAACTAAGAGATAGTACAGATTTGTAAGATCATATTCTTTCTCGCATTTATTCTTTCTTATTCTGAAATGATTCCGTGGGACTTTGAGCAATATTCTAAGTGACATATTCTACCAGGAAGGCTGCAGTTCTCCGACATACAAACTCTCAGTAGGCAAGAAGACTAAACTTGGAGTTTCTTTGTATAAATGGTGCTGACACAGCATGAGGCTATTCACGCTTTGTGCATGTAGGGCTGCAGCCCAGAAAGTTAGTATCAGATTTGGAAAATCAGGACAGGGCTGGGATGAGCCAGCTGCTCTGAGGAGTTTTGTGTGAGTGGCTAACAGCCTCAAAAGAACTCTCCGCTGCATTGTTGCTTCTGCTTTTTGTCCAAAATGAAAGGTGGATAACAAAAGTTGCTTCAAGAGCAGTGAAGCCAAAGAGGAAAGAATGAGAGTCTTAAAGAATGAATTGGGAAAGAATTAAAGACAACTGTACTCTCACTGGACCCCCTGATTGGAATTTGTCTCAGTGTAGAACATCGTAGACAGGCTCTGCTTGTAGGGTAACACAGAGCCACAGAACATGGGGAAGTTTCTCATGACCTGCTGGTCTTTTGACTGAGATCAGCTTTTTCCCATGCTTCAGCTCAGGTTCTTTTAACATAAGGGCAGCCTAAGTTTTAAAACAAGCACCCTGAGACCCAAAAAGCTTGAAAGGTTTGCCCAGGTCACAAGCAGATGAGCCACCGCTTAAAAGTGGCAGCTATTAACCGGTGGTCTTCAGCTCCAAGAGAAGCTGCCTGTGGGATGTGCCACTCTCCCTGGCACCAACAGTGTTTTAGGCGGAAGGAGAGTGATAGCTTGCGGGAGGTCAGAGAGAAGATTCTTGCAGAAGGGCTGCAGAACCTGTAAGTTCACTACAACTTCAAATTCTATGATTCTAGCTCCAGGTTCATTGATTTAATGGTTTCCCCTCCCTCACTCCTTACAGAAAGGGATCATTGAAAGCATTTCGTTAAATTTTCTATTTAAAATAGCAATTAACTCTGCAGCTCAGCTCCTTTACAGTATGGCACAAGAATCACTTACTTGGAATATTAGTGTACCAGCTAATAGTCCCCAGTTGTAGCTAGTTATGAAGTGGTAGTTTGGTAAAATAACATTGCATCTCCTCTCTAAACCCCAAGCTCAAGCAAAGCTTCTTGTCACAGAGACCTTCATTTTCCCAGCTGTCAACCTGACTGATATTTTAATTTTTCTGCCCTGTAGAAAACTTCAGTCTCTTATCCAATAGATAAATGAGTGAACCCCCAGGAAATGCAGCTGAATGTTGCTGTTTGCCAATGCAATAAATGCAGAAGCTAATAAATGTCTACTTCCATCAGGAGGAGGCGTGTAATGAGTAAATGATGAGATAAAGAATTCGGGGAAACAAATGATCAATCCAATCTAAGATGACAAACAATTTCTTAATAACTTGGCCTCAAGTTGGAAAGAGGGCTTTCACCAGGCAAAGAGGAGGCCTGTTGAAAACAAGCCCAGCAGAAGGCCATTTATATCAGGCCACCGATGGATTTAGCCTGGTTTCATTTGGGTCACACTGAGCAGTAAGCTGTGATTCAAACACAGCCTGGTTATTGCAGTGTGATTTCTCCGATCATGCGATAGTAAAAGGAATCGTTTCAGGGCCTAATCCACATGACTTACCCCAGATTACATTTATATTGCACATTTGTCTTTTTAATAAATACCTTTTTCAAAAGTAAAGATCCGTTCTCTCTTTTTCCCTTAAATGGGCTCAGATCACAGGGTTTTCATAGAACGTCTTCTCTGTGGGGTGAACATGCTATTCTTTAAAGCACTTTTGTAGACCTCAACTCTTGAAATCCCTGGGGTCTGCCTTTGTGGAAACTAACAGATCGCAGACTGCTTTGTCCCTCATGGCACTGGCATTTTTGCTGGGGGCCTGGCTTGCAAAGACTTGTAGTAGGCAGAAGGCACAGCGTGATTACGATGGAGTTGGTGAGAAAGGCCTTGGAGGGAGAGTCAGAATCCACGCTGAAGATGTGAGAGGGACTCCATGCCAGACTGAAAGATCATCTGATGAGATGCATTTTATTATCACCCCTTTGTGGGATCTTTCTAAGAACATTTCTCAGAAAAGTCATGTAGACAAGATTGGCTACCAAATACCAGCAGTTTTCAGGGACAGATTTTCATGAATATTTCTAGAAGACTATACCAAATTTGTTTGCAGGTTCTTCCATAATTATCTTTTCTTCCCCATCCCCCAGCATCCTCCACACCACTTACCCCCCTTTTTTAAAACAAGGCACTTTCTAGCTTGCTTTAGGACCACATGAATGAATGCATTTCTGTGTTAGAGAAGGAGACTTTTAAGTAGTAGTAGCATTTAGGTCCATAAAGCAGGAATATGTTAATGAGTTATCAGATAAAAGCTGGACAGAGGTGATGCTGCTGGGCCCTGTAACCTGGCAGCATAGTAAATGCACCTTGGAGTTTCAGGAATCCTGCTTTCTGAGGGAGAGCCATTATACCTGAAAGCTAAGACTTTTCAATGTGCTTCTATTCACATGCATATTTCTATGCCACATCTTTCAAAAGGCCTTTCCTTTGAAATACAGAAAGATAAACATGTCTTTGAAATGGATAGGTGATCCCTTTGTCACTTTTGAAATCTTTCTCCATTTCATATCTGAGATTTTTAACCCTTAAATTAAGACTGGCTTTTCTGTTCACCTGAGTAGCTTTATAACATTGCCAGCACTTGAGAGAACCATGTCACAGTTACTATTAACATGTGAGTTTGGACTCAAAAATCAATGAAAGGAAATTAAAACTTGAGATGGAGTTTCTCATCTGCATTAGATCTTATTTTTCTTGGATATTATGGTCCATTCTTATGAGACTGTTAAATGAATATAACACCTCATGGTCAAAGAAAATCGTGACTATGTCAAGTATTTTATAGAATACCATCTATTACTTTGTATTGAAGCAATGGTAATATTTTTAAATCTCAACACCAGAAGGGCTTATAGCCCTGAACTTGGATCATAAGACTTGGACAAATTTGGTTCCAGTACTTACCACTTATGACAAATCGAGCAAATATGTGACTCTGGTTGAACAATACCACCCTTGGTAGGTAGAATGAAGACAGTAACCTCTCTCTAACTTTACTTCATCCTAACCTGATCTTTTTTTTTCCAAAGATTTTTTTAAAAATGTATTTATGTATACAACAGCTGGGTTGTATGTATGAAAAGACTCACCAGGGACAGAGTGGGGAGCAGAACAGGCAGATTAATGGAAATACACTGCTGAGAGGAGCAGCAGGCGAGGCAGGAGAGGTCTGTTGTGCCATGTGAGTCCTCTCCCTGGCTGGGGATTGAACTTGCGCTGCAATGGCTGTGGAAGCCCCACAGTGCAGCGCTCAAACCCTTGCGCCACCAGGGAGTCCCCCTTAGTTGGTCATTATTATAAAATCAAATGAGATGAAGTAATGAAGTGATTGCTTTCAACTCATATTGGCTACTGGGGAGTCCACATCTCTACCAGCTTCCCCTCAGCTTCAACTCGTGGTCCAAAGGTATTATGTTTATGTGTAAAGAATCCCTAGAGATTCCGTTTTTCCATGGACTTTTTCATATAACTGTCACATTCCAGTAGCTTCTAAGTACTGGAATGTCATAACTACTTGTGGTTTTTAAAATTTTTATTTTTTGTATTATTTCTCTTAGACACTAATACTTTGCTCCTCAGAAGAATGAGTGAATAAGAAGGTGAACACTGACCCACTTAACAAACTGTAGAAGAATTTCAGATACTTTGGGGTAACTTGGACTTTAGTAAACTTGTATAATTTCAGTTAGATTTCCACCCTTTTAACATTAACCCTTATACTCTCATCTGCATTGGCCATGTCATTGATGAAGACAAGTGTTGTCTATGGAACCCCTAAGTCTGTTTATTTTTCTGTATTGGGGGTACTCTGTAGAGTTTGGAGTAGTATAAGAAATTGTTGCATGACCGTCCTTGTCCATTTTACACAAATTGTCCCAGCCACTACAATTTAAAGGAATTTAGACATTTTGTCTCTTTCCTTTTCAGAAGAGAAAAACATTCTAAACTACCCTATCCTTTCATTGTATGGGTGATCTGTTAGTTACTTAGCTGTCTTCATGGTTGATCTATTTGGTTTTCATTTTTAACTACTATAAGTTGAAAAACTTATCTAAATTTTTATACACAGGTATTTAGTATTTTCTGAAAGGGAAACTGAGTCAGAGAATATACATCTTTGAAAGACATGGGAAATATTATAACTTGTATCAATTTCTAGCTGACAAGCAAGTTATGAGGAAGCCCACTTCCTCAGACACATATGAACACTTGATACATCTTTGTAAACAAAAAAAAAAAGTGAACAAAGAACAGCCAGTTTGATAAGGGTAAAATGAAATGATTTTGCCAACCCTTGTCATGGAGATTGTCACAAATTTTTTATGACCTTTAAATGCTACTCTGGGCACCGTTGTGCCAAATACCTGTGCTGTAGACTTTTTAACCAATCGGGATTTGAAGAATGGTATTTCATTTTAGGTGACACTTTTACTTAAAATAAGGAAATTCTTTTTAGAATGTTGGCTTCGGTTGAATTTTACATGTTTTTTTCTACTCGACATCTTGGCGTCAAGGATTAAAAACAGGCACAAAAGTACCAATAGATGCACAAATGAGCAACTCGTGGATAGTGGTGGAGGCTAAGAGTAGAAAATTAGGGAAGACCAGAAACTGGCTCACATAAGACCAGGAAGCTAGAGGTGGGGGTAGAAATGATTAACATAGTCATCAAACAAGCTATAGAAAAGTAAAGTATCCAGAGGCCAAGACTGAGGGCCATGCAGGCCAGATGGGGATTTGGAAATATGAGGCCACTGTAAAAAAATGACAGGTCCTTTCAAATTTACCTAGTCAAACCAAATATAGAAAAAATCCTTAGGTGCCAACCCTAGAAATAATCAATTTAACAGCAGTTAACAATCCTTCAAAGGAATTAGCGCCTTCCAAGGAGAAGACCATAGCAATGCAATTTCTGCCTTGGTAGGATGCAGCTCTCCTGCCCATGTTGACCCTGCGGTGTTTCTCTTCACCAGGCTTCTCCAAGCTTCTCCCTTTGCAAAACAGCAGAGGCAGCTCTCCTCCCAAGCCTGCCCTCCTGGGACTAAGCAGGCATCTCTTTTAGCAAACTTGTTCCTTTCAGAGGCAGCTCTTTTCTGCCTGCCTGTGTCTGTGCAAGCATCCTACACTTCCCTTTTTATAACAGACCTGCATTTTAAATATAATTCAATGTCTCTGCCTTGTAGGGAAACTCACAGTGTACCTCTGAAAGGGGCTCTCTGATGAGTTACCTCATTTAGAGGTAAACTAAGGACCCTGCTCTCTGAACCTAACACCTCTCCAAACTGACATCAAACCACTAACCAATTGTCTAACACAAAGATAGGAGTCAGGGCCTTAGTCTTGGCCTCTGGCTACTTGACGTTTCTATAGTTCATTCAATGACTATGTTAATCAGTCTACTGCCCGTCCCAATTCCTGGTCTTGTGGTACCAGTTTCTGGTTCTTTTGATGTCTCTTTCCTAAATTTTCTACTCTTAACACCCATCAGTTTTATATCTCTCTCCCCATTAGCCTTTAAACATGTCTTCATTCTCTTCATAGGGCCCATCCTAGGCCTTGTTCATGTCAGTGCTTTTGAATGAATGGCTTTTAGGTTGGCCTTTCAGAGGTCTGGAAAAGGAGGTGAAAGGGGTAAGTCAGTATCACCAGAGTGATGATCCATTGTAAGTCCTTCAAATTATTAGTAACTTGTGAATGAATGAAGAACTAAACAGTTGCTGATAAAGGAGTTCATGTTGGCCTGTTCCCTCCACAGGCAGGGTTGTTGTCAGAAACTGTCCTGTAGGGTTTTCAAGAGGATGCTGCGCCTGTGCTGAGCACGTGCAAGGGAATTTAGGTTTATAGAATTCCTCTCCATTCTCCATAGAGACGATAGGAGGCCAGCTCGGATAATATGGAGGGCAAGCCTGGGATGTGTTGGCAATACAAATGGGATATTTTCCATGCAGAGTCATCCAGCAGGGGTGCTGTTACGTGCCTGTAGCATCGCCGCATCAAGCTCTTCACAAGTAAGACTTATGACCTTGAGAATGACTGTGTCGCATTACACAGCCCTCCAGAGAACTGGAGCTTCCTGTACTCATAACATGCAGTGATTTAAGAGTTTCTATAAGGGTCTTACAAGATATCACAGTGAATTATCATGATAACCCACCTGATAACTGTGAAATTGTTTTGTCTCATCATTGTTGGAAAAAACAAGAGGAACGCACAGCCATGTCAAGAGCCGAAGAGTCTCAGGTGTGTAATATAGCAGTCTGATAGGTGAGTGTGGCAGGGTGACACTGTTTCAGCATAGGTTTGTACCGGAACTACAAACCATAGATTTAAACCTTTGTCATTACTCTAGAAAAGACAAAAGAAACAAATACCTTACGTTTAGGGTCAATGGGAACTCTGTAAACATGCAGGCTGAGGGCTGAGAGTCACTGTCCCAGTCATACCTGGATACCTGCCTTTTGTGCATGATGCAAATATATGGGTAAGACCTGCTGGATATTTGAGGCATTGTTTTCATATAAAAATTGTACAAGCCCCTTACATTTCACCTTATATTTCGATGCGTTCCTGCCTAAACAAGAAAAAAATGAATTGGGTTCCTTCCCCAGGGTGAATGTTCCCTGCAGGATGCTGCTGAGGACGTGTCTGTGTATACACACCATTCAGCTCATGAAACATACTATTCAAATTACCTTGCAACTTCATCTTTCATATTACTTGAACCTCTTTCCATTCCTGTCAATACAAGTTGATCTCCCTATTTCTAAAAGGATTAGAATAAATTGTTCAAGTGCAGAGAATTCTGACACAAAGCCCGAATTGTCTGACAGAAAAAGCCAGAGCAATTAAAGGGACATAAAAGCACAACTAACTTAAGAACAGAGTATGAAGGGTAGTTAGTTACTTCAGAGAAATATAGGGCTTTAGAGACTCGTTAGAAAAACCACTTCCTAGAAATAAAGACTCCTTATAGCGAGCCTACGGAACTGTAATTCCACTCATTATACATCTGTTTGTATGATCTTTAAATGTCTCCTCCACTGTGCCGCAAGCACTGAAAAGGTAAGGAAACACCTTTGCTCACTATATCCCATGTCCCCAGCCATGTCTGTCTGCACACGCCTCGGTATTTGTAGAATGAGAAATGGACAGATAAAGGGAGACTTAGAATGCCAAGCGAGTGTTTGGTGGAGCTGTTTATTAAAATGGTCCAGATGAAGAAACTGAGGCATGAGATACCAGACACCAGGGTTATCCTTGGGTAGCAGCAGGGTTGCCAGTGAATCCAAGACTCCTACTCTAATTAGAAAACTATATCAAGGAAAAAAAAACAACCTGAGACTAATTAGTGAAGTTTCTAAAGTGCCTGGAATAAAGCTAGACATGCCAGAAGCAGCTCCGAATAGCTCTGTTTCTTTATGTGAGAAGTAGGAAAGTTGGAATGAAAAGGTAATTACAAAAGCAGTTTTTTAATTTTGCCAAGGTCCCCAGGAGACAATGGGGGTTTTGTGGAATGTGGCTTCTTAGAGGTAAGATTTGATGCTTGAGTTAGACATGACTATAAAGATTTGCAATTCTTTTCTATTCTCTGTGGGGAAAGGAGAGGGAGAGAGACATTTCTGGCAAGTGGAAGCAAAGGAAGAAGATGCTTCTGGTCTGTCAGTGCCTTCGACTTGACTGAAGTTATTCACGAGTTGCTCAGAAAGCAAACATATTATTAAGGGAGGTTGATTCTTTATTAATTGACTCTCTGTGTCACAAAAATGAAATGACTCAATTTTTTTTTCTTGTTTAAGAAGTCTAGAGGTGAGCCCTCCAGGGCTGGTGTGCTGGCCTTAGTATCATTGGAGCCCCGGGCACCTGCTTTTTCACACGAGCATCCTGGCATTGGGCTCTCCTTTGAAGGTGACCACGTGTTCCAGGATGGCTCCTGCAGCTCTGGCCATCACACCTGCATTTTCAACTAGAAAAAAGAAAACAAAGCAAAAGAACTTGAAGAGATTCCCTCGCTGCTGCATTCAGTTCTCTGGTTAATCAGCTTACCTGGAATCCCACGGGGTGATTCTGCTTACAGCTCAGCCTAACTGGAAAGCAAGCCAGGCTTTAATTTGGTTGGCCATAGGTGCCGCTCAAAACTGGGGTTATATAGCAAGAAAGGAGAGGTGTTCGGGTAACCCACTCAAGGGCCTTTTCCACAGTGAATCTTCATTTTCTTTAGAGTAGAACTTAGTTGGCATTTCTGATTCAAAGCATAAGGTTGAAAAAAATTAAGATATACTTCTAGGTATGCGTAAGTGGTTATCTGAAACTGAGGGATACTCAGGATATAACTCGCTTTTGAGTTTGTTGCTTACATGAAACAAAATAGCATTAACTAAGTGTTGGGAAAATAGAGATGTTATTTGAATCCCTCTCCTTGATGACCATTCCTCTGATTTCAGTGTAGTTGTGTAGGTTAATTAATGGCAATGTGAGCACTAGTGAAATTGCCAGGGAACCCAGCATTATTGGGGGACAGGGTATTGTGATAAATAACTTCTGCCTTGGCATGGAACATCCAGGCTCCTTGCCAATGATTAAACTTATATTGTCCCATTGACACAATCCCCTTGAAAGATAAAGTCTTCAGTCCTACCTGGTGGTGCAGCAGGTTGAGCACCACTCTGTGAAACACCTGCAGCATAGCAGCGCTAGTTCGATCCCCGGCCAGGGAGGGGACCCACATGGTGCAGCAGACCTCTCCTGCCTCACCCACTGCTCCTCTCAGCAGTGTATTTCCGTCGATCTGCCTGTTCTGCTCCCTACTCTGTCTCTGGTGAATGTTTTCACCTCCCATGACTCTGGCCTGTATCCTAGCTCTTGTGTGTATAAATAAATACATTTTTTAAAAAAGATAAAGTCTTCATTTTAGATGTTAAGAGTGAGACTCAATTGGAATAACCCAAGCCATTCTGTGGTGTACCTTTTAGAAACAGGATGCTGGCTCTCATATACCATGAATCTGAACTAATGTTGGCAATCTGTAAATGCTTTAAGTGTTGGCTTTCATTTTCCTGTCTGAATGGTATTTTCCTGAACCAGCAGGGTGAGGGGGAAGAAAAACTCAAGAAAGACCATGGGATCCAGGCCTGGGTGGAAAGTATCCATGATGACAGATCCCTGAAGATACTAGCTCCTCTGCTTAAGCCCACTTTCCCTCCAAGTCCAGAAAGATCCCTTCTACTGCCCACCGTAACAGGCATCAGAGCATACAGATGGGCAAGGGAAATGCTGAAACTGCTCATGAAACTATAAGTATAGGCCTTAGTGAGCCAAAAAAATTCTATATTTCTTAGTTTTTTGGTTAAAAAGAAAAAGTAAGCTACCCGACAAGGTCAATTGGACATGGTTGAGGAAGGACATGGTTGAGGAAGTATGAACTCATGGGTCCTCGGGGATTGCTCAGTCCCTGGTCAGTTCAGCGTGACCCGGGGCTTCTGTATCTGTAGTCGGGTTCCCGGCTGCTTAGCTGTCATCTTGGGGGAAGCTGCCTGCATCTGCCTCATTAGGATTCTCCTAGCAAGAATTGCTGAGTGAGTAGCATAACGGAAAGTATAAATAAGTATTTTAAACCCACCTCCTTAACCATAGGGCTGTGCACTCATTGGCATTGTGGATAAGAGGACTTCCTTGGTGTTTGTACCACCAGACCTGTGTTTGAAATAGTCCCCCAGAGAGAGTACCCTTGTGCTGGGGTGGGTTGTAGGAGGGGTAGTGACCTACAGTTGTAGTGATCATAGCTAGCCTGAAAGAGGAGAGAGCCACATCGCTCACAGCCAAGGCCAGACTTGTTCCTTCTACCATTCACTCTTGCTAAACATCAGCAGCAGACTTGCGGCAGTCCTTCAGTGGCTAATGAGAAGTAGGCTGATTCTTCTCTGAGAAGTAGCGCCAGCCTACCAGAGCTCAAACTGTGCCTCGGTGTGGTGATGTGTCATGTACTCAGGCCCAAATTTCCACGAGAAGCACGTTGTGCAAGAACTGGCAAGAGCTAGTTCACAAATTCGTCCTGTGACCTTTTTGACTTGTTCTTTTCTCTCATGGTCTTGATAGGATCCATATTAGTTCTAATGGAACAGAAGGAAGATTCAGAATCTGAGGAAATACTGCAAGAATCCTGTGTGTGCATATTTTCTTTTGATCTAATTCAGAACGAAAACAGATTCTTTTCAAATCTAGCAATAATGTGTGTCTGTGCATGTGTTTTTTAATATGTGCTTGCTTGCAATGGGAGCCTTTCTGAAAGTGGAAAATGGCAGTGTATCACACGTTCAGAAAGTTGGGCCACAGCCAACCCAAAGAAACTCGGGAATGATGCCCACTTCTCTTGATTCCCATTTTCTTCGTACACTGTCTAAAAACTTTGTTCTTGGGTGTCAGAATACCAGATGGGTAATACCCCTCCTTGCCCCAGCACACCCCCCCCCCAAATTAGAAGTTTAAGGGAGATTAGAAATAAATATTAGAATACTTGCACCTTCATTCAGCTATGCAGTTGTATACATGATTTTGTGCCATCCCCTCAATCAGCTCTGGCAGGTATCATCAGCTGGCTCAGTGAATCTTGATTCCCAGTTCCTTCCTTTTCTCCCTTTACTCTAGAAGTGAGAAAACAGAAATACTCATTTCCCCAGCCTCTTTTGCTGCTATGGTTGTGCATGATATATAATTCTGGCCAAAGAGACATCAGTGGAAGACTCTGGAGAGGCTCCTCTTCCCTCATTCCCTTTCCCCTCTCCCCTCCCTAACAGCTGAAGATACAGAAGCTCTCTTGACTCTGTAAGTGTTACAGGGCGGGGAGAGGAGCACCCTAGAATCCCCAAACTTTTTTAAGTGGGTTTTGCCATCCGCCGCATTAAGACAAACATGTAAGACTTTTAATGGAAAGGAACTTTAATACGATTAGTGTGCAACACAGACAAGTCAAAGAATATAGTTACTAAGTTAAGCATTTAAAGCTACTTATTTCCTTGATGGTAAAAGTTTAGTTAAATAGGATTGGCCTAAAGCAAGGCCCAAAAGCCTGCCACAAGTTTAAAGGACTTTTTTAGTAGAGATCCATATAAAAGGGTTAGAAAGAGTTAGACAAATTTGGGAGGAAAAGAGCAAAATTAAAATTAAGATGAAAGCTGCTATTGTTAACCTCTCCATGAGTTTTTTTACCTACATCTGTTCCAACCACTCCAAGACCAAATAGCAAGCTTAGTTTGTTTACATGTTCTTCTGTTCCACGTGCCTCTTCCAAGCCTTTTTGCTGTTCTCCATTCTGCTTCCTTCTTCTGCCTTCCTTCTGTCCTCCTGTCCTCTATCTTCTCTCTCCAACATCTTCTTAATCCCTGCTCAGCTCCACCCACTTAAGGTGGAACCGGGATCCAGGAACTTCCTCCTTTTTTGGGGACCGCCCTGTTACATAAGGGCAAAAGCCAGGTGGAGAGGGTGGCTGAGAAGAAATATGGAAAAGGGACTAGTGTTTTGATGCTGTTTTGGGCACCTGTCTTAGTTCTGGGTTTCCAACATCAAGATGCATTGCATGAGTAAATTGACCCCCTGACTGGTGTAAGCTGTTTGTAGCCTGAGCTCTTACACTGTTACTGCAATTGAATACAATCTTCAGCAATATTTGTATCCTTCCAACATGCCCTAGCAGACTGGAGTGGCTGTTAGCTTGTTGGAGTTGCACAATAAATGTAGTGTTACACCTTCCGCACATCATATTATTCCATTTATTTTGGACTTGTCTATCCCATCTGTTTTAAATAAGACCAAAAGTTGGAATGCAGTTTAGAATTAATGGTGTTGCTCTAATGTGAATTTCAACACATGCTGTGTGTCACATAAGCTAAGTGCTCTATAATAATAAGTGAGACAAGATATCTGCTTTGGGGGATCTCAATGTTGGAGATACCATACAGTAGCACTTATGGTCTGTATGATGGATGAAGCCCTTTGATCAGAGCCCTTTGTGTTATGAGAACACAGAGAAAAAGGCAGGAATTTGTTAACTTTGATTGTATATAAGACACCTCAAAATTAGTGGTTTGAAACAGCCACTGTACATATACTTGATGGTTCTGCAGTTTACCAATTTGGGCTGCAGACCACTTCTAGTTTCACTCATGCTGGTCCAGAGTGGGCCCCACCAGAAGGACTCACAGTCTCTCCTTTGCCAGCAGGCTGGCTTGGCTTATTGACATGGGACCCCTGGCAGGGTACTAAGATAGAAGCCTCAGCATGGAACTGGCACTTCCTGTTGGCCAGAACCAGTCACAAGCATAACCCAGACTGAAGGGGGTGGGCTGGGAAGTTGGCTCCTTTCTGTCATGATGAGAGAAGCTGCACGTTCTCGTCATCATGGGGTACTGGAAAGGGTGAAGAGTTACAGCCATCTTGCAATCTGCCACGGAAGGGCTTCCAAGGAAACAGAGGAGAGGCACCGCCACAGTTTTCTCAAAGGATTTCATCTCATATTTTTAATATACAAGATAGTGACATGCTCTTTTCTATTAGCATTTAATAAAGTGATACCATTGGTTCTCATCAGTTCTAAAATAACTTTACATTATTGCCAATTTCTACTCTTTCCTTGTCTGTGAACATTTGGTTTATAAACAACCCAAAAGAAAATATCAGCCTGAGAAAAAAAAAGTTGCACATCAAGAAGTGCAGGGTTGAAATGATGGCTGGATTTTTCTTTAATCCAGCATTTCTCATGGACTGTTTCAAGGGATTCCATTCCCTCAAGATGTTCCATAATTAAAAGGTCACATGAGCACATAAGATTGAGAATTATCATGAACAGCAGGTCTCATTTTGAAGATTTACAATGTAGAGTCAGAGTTAAGGCCCTGGAAAGTCCTGGCCTTAAGGTATTTTTACTGTTTAATTTAGTTAAGAATTTCATTGATGATAAGGTTAGAAGTTGTGGGTTTGATTTTTACATGGGCCTTAGTGTCACCATATCTGTATTTCATTGCCACCAATACCCCCAATACTGCTCAGCAACTGTCTTCACATTTCATATTTTCTTGGTTTTTTTGTTGTTGTTGTACTTGTTTATGGTTTTTATTTTTATTACTTTTCCCATTTTGTTAAGGAAATGGAAAAATGGAACAGATCAGTGGTTATAAGCAAAATGAAGTGTTGTTTAGTTTAATGTAAAGAAATACTTGTTTCTTAAATACTTAGATTTTTATTAAAATGACTTTTGAAAATGTTAGCAAATTTAGAAAAAAGTTAACACTATATACTTTTTCTAACTGTTCAAATAATTTTTTAATAATAATAGGTAGCATTTCTATAAAGCTTATCATAGTTCTTGGTATGGTCAAAGAACTTTTATGTGAATTCAAGTTTTTAATCCTCCCAGGGAAGCCCATTAGTTCATTACTATCACTCTCCACATTTTACAGGTATAAGGCAACTATGGAGGTGGAGTAGTGTGCTCTATTCCATAAGGCGAGGGGTGGGATGGGTGTCATTATTGGGTTTTCTGGCTCCCAAGTACATGTTCTTCAACCATCACACGTTGTGCTAAGCCTCCCTTAGTGCAGAGTGCTATTGACAATATACTCATATGTTCAATAGAACATTAAAAATGGTGTACTAGGGAGCTGCCCAGCTCAGTTACATAGCCTCCATTTTTAGAAATCAGTCCCTAGTGCCTTAGATTAGAAGATGTTTTAACACAGAAAATGAAAATACTGTTGTTTCCACTGATGGTTTGTCCTCTAATACAGGCACCAGAAGCACTACCACATCTGGAGAATTATGTTGTTGTTTGGGAGATAGTTCATCTCCCAGGAACTCCTGCTCCACTTATCTTTGACAGAGACGGACAAGGCTTTATCAGACACTGAAACATCTAAAAGATAATATCATTCTACTTTGGATTTGTAAGCTCTACCTTCTCAAAGAAAATCTTGGTGGAAAATAAGTTTTTACGGTTATAGAAAACAAGGATTTGTTTCAAAGGAAGAAATTAATAAATTAGGCCTTTAATATTACATTTAATGTGTGTGTGCAGGGAAGGGACTGAGGTGATGGTGCACTGGTGAAATCATGATGGGCAATGGGGACCACAATTGATGCCAAATATGCATAAATAAAGAAAAAAATTTAAACAAAAATCATTATCTACCACAAATCCATGCTACCACTGGCACATCATGTCAGGGTTTTTTTTGTGTTTTTTTGGTGTGTGTGTGTGTGCTGTTGATGATGGAAGAGGCCATGCAGAATGAATTTGAATGGAGAGATAGAGAAAGAACATGAGGGAAGTTATTTTAAATTGTACATTGTGAAGGCCCTTACGGACACTGAAGCAACATGGACTTATGTAAAGCAGTGGTTCTTCAGCAAAAGACCACCTTGTCAGGTCAAGGACACCCCTCTTCCTCCTGTTCTTTTGCTTCCCTTTTTATGTTCATCTATCAGGTTATGTAGTGTCTCTCAACAAGCGTTGGAAGGTACACACACACAGACACGCACACACTTTTTATATTCCACTGTTACAGTTTCAAAGTAAAGCTTAAACCAGACATTGCAAAGAACATCTCCCAACTAGTGCATACTTGAAAGAAAAATCTCCTAAGTGAAACTGATAAGAAGGTGTAACGCAGCCTAAAGTGAACATACCTCAGAAGACAAATGGCTCCTTGATCACTTGAGCCCCACGCCGCCGGTGAATTAACACCTCTCGGTATGCAGACTAGTGCGGTCGGTTGTTCAGATTGCAATTTTTAAAAAATGCAGAAGCGGTACACTTAGAATATTGTCTTCATGTCAGAAATACACCTTTGTGCTTGAAAATGATAAAAAATTACAATCGATCCTTACAACTGTTCTGTTCATCTTTATTGATCAGGTGCAAGAAAGATAAATCGCAGCCCAAATAAGATTATAGTAAATGTTAGCATCGTAGGGGACTTGAGGTTGATAGAGAGCCATTCATCATCTCAAATGGTGACCCGTCCATGGCTCCAGCCACCCCAAGTCGGCTGTCTAATCACATACCTATTGATTTTATCTACAGCCAACAAACCTGTATGTGACTGTCATGAGCAACCCAGATTGTTCAATGCAAAGGGGTCACCGGTGTGAGGAGGGTTTCATTTTCATTTTCTCACCAACCAACAATGATTTATGAAAAAATAAACCACCACAAGTCATGCATGTGAAACCTGAGTGATTAGGGAGTGAAGGGGCACAATAGACTCCTGGATTGCTTTGTGTTCTTTTGTGTGGCATTGCATTTTGCAGGATATTTCATTGAGTGAAGGATTTCGGGTCATTCAGGCCACCCTCTCTGCAGTAATACAGGTTTCAAAGTCACTAGCCAGAATGGGGAATTTTTAGTTGTGCTGCCCCAGGACAGCCAACGCTGTGCTATTGCAACTTGGTTTATGTTGCTTAGGATTCCATTGTGGGGATAGTGGACATATTATTTTGGTATAAAAATTACCTACATCTGTCCCCTTGTCCTTCGTGAGTCATTTATTATGAATGTTGATGCTCTTGAGGTTGTGGGGAAGGGATAGAACACAGGCCTCGCCGTAAGAATTTATCTTGACAAAAATATTCTATCGAAAGAAATGATTCTCAAACATTCTTACTGGAAATAGGCAAATGTGGTATGTGTGAATGTCATGATTCCATCTCAAGCATCCTTTGATCTTGCAGTGGTAGGTTCTAAATAAAGGAGATCTAAATAATCTTCCAAAAATGTTAGGGATTTTCTCCAAAGGGTCTATATGGTAGGCTATCACTATGAAAGTTTATTCTATAATTATAACAGGTGTATCAACAATTGTTTGGTTATTTAAGTGGGAACCTATTTACATGGGCTTTTATAAGTATTCATGGGGCTTACACAAGAAGTCTTTCTCCTGCTTGAGTGCCTGAAATGATATTTTATGTACTTTTTTAAACAAGTCTTAACACATTTTGTCCTTTCAGTGAAAACTCTTATCAATCTCTGTCCACAGAGCTCTGAGTTCTACAAAGTCACCACTGAGCAATATCAGAAAGCCGCTGAAGAGGTAGAAGCAAAATTCAAGTAAGTCCCTATCTTTGTTTTTTTTTTTTGCCTTTCACAAAAATTTAAATATCATTGACATAAATATAAAATGTAGAACTATTAGAAAGAAATAGAAGGTGATTATGGGTTTGGTGATATGTTCTAGACAGACCATGCTCCATAATAGAAAAATTGACTTCTCCCAGGCAAAGGATACTGTTAAAAGATTGAAAAGATAAGCCAGGATTGGGAGGAATTGTGGTTTTTTTTTTTATTTTAATAAAAATATTTATTAAGCATATATCATGAGGTGTTCTCTATACAATTATAAATTTTATTTTTTTTTAATATATATTTTACATCATTCTTTCCTTTTGTACAGTGTATGTTTTCTCCTCTCAGGTGTTGTTCCCATAAAATTCCCACCACCAATTATATTAGATGGTTTCATGTATAGGAGGAATGTCGGGGAACCCAATAAGGAATCAGGGGATGGAAAGCTAAATTAATTGAAAAACAAAATTGACAGGCAGCTATAAATCAGTGATGTTCTACAGGGGAGAGGAAGTAACCATGAGGGAAGTGCTGTTCTATAGGGGAGGGAAGAACACAAGGGACTATGGTGATGGTGCACTGGTGAATTGCTGGTGGGAATTTACAGAAACTACACCTGAGAGTTTCTAATGGTAATATGGTTATTTACTCTTCATGACAAGATGAAAGTGCAATTACATTGTTTTTGAACAGACCATAGATTATGAATGAAGCACTCTGGAATACTTAGAAGTGTTTTGGGGGGACTGAGACAGAGGTGGGTGATTTGCTCCACTGGAATTCAAATGTAAGGAAAGGGCATTTCAGGAAAGCTTGTGGCAACTCCATCTGTTTTATGAACCAAGGGGAAATTGAAAGCAGTGCTACTAGTAAGTGAAAAGTATATAAGGTGGGTTGTCTTTGATTGTGTAGTTGCTGTTAAATTGCTACCTCTATAAATAGAAACATAGAAGCCATTCACTTCGGTATAATAAAATGACAGTCATGTCCAAATATAGGTATCTGCCTTTTTCATGTTTAATCTGTTTTCCTTTCTTTACACATACCTTGGAGCCATTTAAATCTGAGACTTTACTTTGCCCTTGATTTTGTTAGTGATGTTAAATTACTACCTCTATTAATCCTTGGAATGTTTACATGAATGTTCTCTAATTGTTGGATCAAAGTATCCATGACCCATAGCCCTGTAGCTGCCCTTGGCTGCCAGTTCTTATATTGGGTAAGACGACGTCATTCAGAGTTTTCCTGAGTGTATAAAGAGTTCTATTGTGTAGGCCCTGTTAGTGGCACATGGGCAAATTAGTGAAGCCAAAGCAAGTGTTATTGCAGATTTAGTTGAAAGATTGCTTTGGGCTCTGACCTCCTTCCTTGCACGTGTTTATAAACATTGGATAAAATGATTAAACTCTAAGGGAGAGTTATTACTTTCGGCTATAGTATAATTTGTGTGGTAGTGGATATTAGTGTTATTTTAATGCTTTGGCCCTCCCCCACCCCAAAGATGTTTTTGTAAATACCATTTGAGGTATTTTTAAACAGATAAAATCCTTCAAGTGAACTCTCTCTTCAGAAGTAGCAGGGAGAGACCTTCTAAGAAGGGGCCACACTTGTCACTCTTAAAGGCTATGTGCTATTTTAAAAATTTAGATATAGAATTATGTAGACTTGATTTTAAAAGATACTATGAGTATGTATTTTTAAGCTGTTTCTATCTTTCCCTCTAATGATAAAGCCACACTTTGTAACCTTTTTGTCTCTGTAGTATGAGGACTTTTGACTTGCTGCCCTGGGTATTTCTTCATTGTGGATGATAGCCATACACATGATAAAAATTGAAGATATATCAGAGGAGAGCAGTTCGTCATAAAGACGAACACATTTTAGTTGGGACTTGAAGAATAATATTGAATAATGGAAAGGGACTGTATCCAGAAGGACATGACGCCCTATCCTTGGTGGGTGAGGAGTTAATATCAACAATCTGATTCAGAGAGACTAGCACAGAATAAATGTGTAAAGCTCAATAGTCCATTCCCTGCCAGGCAAGGAAGTATAGTCTGAGTTTAGTCAGAAGTCACTGGAAGATGTTTGACTGGATGACTGCACTTTTTCTGTGGAGTCCCCTGATTTCTGTCCACTTTAGGAACATTACTCCATCCTGGATGTGAGGTTTTATGGGAGGCCATGCTGAAAAAGAGTCAGAAGTACCACAGGGATGGATGGTCTCTTAACAGTGAAAGAGAAGGAGATAGAGGAAAGATTAGACATGAATTAGTGACTGATTGGCGTATTTGTGTATGAGGGTTTCCATAACAAAGGACTCAGAGTGAGTGAATGAAGTATTTATTTTTTCGCTGCTCTGGAGGATGGAAATTCAAGATCCAGGATCAGCAGGGTTGGTTTCCTCTGGCGTCTTTCTTGACTTGTAGGTAATCGTCTGTCCTAGCATCTTTGCTGGTTCCTCTCTCTGTGTCTGTGTCTTAACTCCTTTTATAAGGACATTGGTCAAACTGGATTAGGACTCAAGTTCATCACTTAATTGTCTCTTTAAAGACCCTCTCCTCAAATACACTTTCTAAATAGTGGGTGTTAGGACTTAAACTTAGGAGTGGGTATTGGATGTGGGGACATAATGCAGTTCCTAATGTTTGGATAGAAGGGGCAGAGGAGAGCAAGAAATAGGAGTTTAGCTGACGGGAATGTTACTAGAAACTGAATTCTGTAGAGAGAGGTAAGTCTGGTTTTCAGTGAGGGATGGAATCTCTTCCAAAACCCTCCTAAATGCCATGTCATTCAGCCTTAAGTAGCCAACTTCAGAATGAGATGTGACATGGAGAGCAAACATAAATGTCATGATGACTTACCTTCTCCAAGTCATCATGGACCTGTGGGTTAGGCTTAGCTTTCAACAGAACCTCAACCATACCATTGTCTTTTCTTTATGAGATATTATATAATAAAGAATTTGACCTTTTCCAAAGAGGAGTCCAGCCTGTGTAACCAGATCATGGAAGGTAACCACTAAACCTTTGGAATTTCCCAAGTGATAGAAGTGTCTGATTACTCATGGTGGTCCCCTCGGGCCATGTGATGGGAGTCCAGCCTCTGGGTTAATCAAACATATAATGAGATCCTGCTAAACCCTGGATACTGGTGTTCAGGTGAACTTCTCTAACTGGTCATACTCTGTGCGTATACGCTGGCATCACACATTGATACCAGGAGGGAAACTCGCCCTGAGGACAATGGACACTATTGGAACCTTCCCAGACTCTGTCCTATATATATATATATATATTCCTTTGGTTGATTTTCTGTATAACTTCTTATAATAAGCCATAACTGTGAGCTTAGTAGCTTTCAGTGACTTCTGTGAGTCCTTTCAGCAAGTGATCAAAGGTTGGGGGTGGTTTGGGAAAACCCTTGAACTTGTGGACATCAGAAGTGAAGATAGTCTTAGAGACTGCCCTCAGACTCTGCAATCTGACTGACTCCTATATCTACCAAGAACCAAGTTTTATAGATTGAAGGAATTTCACAGGCAGTATTTCAGGGGATGCATTTCATTGTAACATTCTTTTTCACCTACCATCTGAAGACTGAGCTTCCTAAGAATGTCATATTTTAATTTGTAGTGAGTTCATTAGCCTTACTCATGGGAAGTGAAGGTGCTTTGGCTCTGGAGATGCTTACCATCTTTGAAGACACAGAGATTACTTAATAGAACTTTATTTTTCCTTAATAATATTGCCATCTCAGATAATCGCTGCAGCTTCAGTCTTTTGCAAGGCAGTGTACTATATTCTTTCCATTACGTGACAGGGTGGATTTCCGCTGTTCCTCTTAGCAACAAGCTCTGAAGGACTTTGAAGAGGATTTGGTTAATTTTAGGTAATGGAAGGATTCATTTGGTTTCAGCATGGTTACGGAGATGGAAGCTTTTTAAATTGTAATTTCAAGGGCAATATCATACACCTGATAGGGGGCCACACAAAAAATCACTGTGAAGAGAAAGAAAGCTAAGAGCTCTTGAGATTGTGCGTGGTGAGCATCGGTCACATGGATGCATCCTGCCAGGATAACTAATGGAATTATTTTAGGGATGCTTAAATATTAACTCACACTTCAGCCCTTCAGTTTATAGTTTTGGCAGTAAACCATTAAAACACTTTTGATTTAATGGAATTTTTTTTCTCCTCTCCTCTCAACACGTCATTCATTCAGAGTACTACCTCTGTGTGCCACACCCTCTATCAGGTCTGAATTCTAAAGCGGTGAAGGAAATAGGTCAGGTCTTCACCAGCATGGAATTTAGACTTCCTGAAGGAGCACAGAGGAAGAAAGAATTTTAAAATAATAGCTGTTTAGAAAATCCAAAGTTAGTTCTGTTGTTATGGGATAGTATTGTATCCCTAATAAATACCAAGTTACTAAAAAATGATTATTTTGCAGTAGGAATTAATTTGGAGATAAAGAATGTGTGCTGTTTATTTTGCTGCAAGATCTTTTCCCTACAGTAGCTCTAAGTTTTTAATTGTAAAACCCAGATCATGGAGCAAATAATGCATTTTTATATCTAATTTTTAGTCAAAATCATTAAGATAATAACATGAAACAATAAGTAAAAATTTTATTTACCATTTTTCCCCAATCCAACTCAATCATTATCAGCACCTTGTACCCCTTTTATTACCCTTTGGTATTAATTATTAATAACAGATGATGTGAATTCCTAATTCCATGTTAGTACCATACTTACTATAGCTGTGGTTCTATGTAAGAATAATGTTCTGTACTAATCCTTACAGTCTGTCTTATAGGTAGTTAATTAAACAAAGTATGCTTTAATATATACACAGAGAGTGTTTGGCACGCGTCTAACACAAGGTAAATAAAATAATAAATATTAGATGTTATTAGATTTTTTTTTTTTATGTACAACTCAAGTTTTGAGACTCTGTGCCATAGAAAAACTTTCTTGATTTGTCTTCAAACAATTGAGATGATCTCCAGGGTGGAGATCTCCAGAGCCACAGGGAGGTAACCCTGGTGACAACACAGCACAGCCAGGGACACCTTGGAGCCTAAGGGACCACATCCCACCAGGGCCTGATTCCAGATGTCAGCAGCAGAATCTGAGCTCCTGGGGTTGGTTGAAGTGGACATCCCGATCCTGCAGAAATGGGGTGTTCTTAATACAGTGTGAGCACCCACTAATGGTACAACAGAAAGACATATCAAAGCATGAAGCAGAGAGCAAAGAAGCATAAAGTAAGGTCAAGGCAAAGAACACTTTGTTGAGACTCTGTCCGCTCAAACAAATGACAAGGGAGATTCCATTCCCTGGCTGTCCTTTAGATGACGAAGCGGCCAGTTTCCACCTTCATATATATAAATATATTTGGGAAGTGACACGGATCTGTGGAAAAGGTGTTTGAAATGCTTGCATGGGCCATATGCTCTTCAGCTTGGCTTCAGCTTTTTTGCAAGATGAAGCTCCTGCAAGGAGCATGATTCTGTGCAACGGTGTGCGAAGACCAGTAATATTCCTGTGTGTGCCAGACTTGACAAGGGGTTTTCGCTTTTATCCTTGAACGAAGTCGTCAAAACCTGACTTATAAATTTAGGCTCCTGAAAGAAGCCTGGGTTATCCTTGTAACGTATTAAAAGATTAGTTAGCCGTGGCAGACATTTAGGTGGTTTGTGATTATCTGAGGGATGCTATGCAAAACTCTTGCAGATAAGATGGATTTGGGTAGTATTAATTTCTATTCAAAAGCTTTCTTCAAGGTAAAAATTTTTTTACTTTAAAACAACCTTGGTTTTATTAGGGTTTCACTTTGGTGTTACTGCCTTTGGTTTTTCTTTGGGCTGTGTGATTTTTCAACTGCTCTCCTACAAGTGCATGAGTGAAGCTGAGGATGATGCACCAGTGGAATCAGCAGGTGTTTCTCATGTTCTCTAATTACACATGTGGCTCATAGACAATTTTAAGCAACAGTGTTTAAAGATCCTGCTTAATTGGCTGTAAAATAATTAAATAAGGTTTTGACTGGCAAATTTATAATTCTGTTAGATATATAAGCCAGTATGCCTGGATGTCAGTGTGACTTCAGTTTGGAAATACTAGATTAATAGAACTAATTGTGCTGATGGTACAAAGTTTACCCTGATTAATAACCTTAAAACTCTTGCAGAAGTTTAGCTGAATAAGTGTATGTTAATTTTCTGTTTAAACTTTTAATAAAAACTTCCTTCACAAGTTTGAGCTCTGTTCCACTTTGCTGTGTTTTTCTTTCCACTTTCTCCGAAAGTTGAGCTTTCAATTTTTCAGTGGCTCCAGTTGTCTTATTGAAGAACTCACCTTATCAAATATGAAAATTATATACTGTTGCATTTGTTTCTGTAGCTGACAGGTAGCCTGCTCATGGTCCCTAACATGTATTGATGTCTACTTATAACCCGCTTTAGTGCTGCGTGAATGGATCTGATACTCCAAATGTACATGATAAATGTTTTATCTCTGATTCCCATTGATCAGTTTCTAAATGATCAAATGGTTTATCTCAATAAGACACTAATTCACATTGATCAAATTCTAAATGACCAGGTTGACTTGGTTTCTGCCTTACACAAATTGTATTAAAACAGCATTACTTGAACATGCTGCCTTTGCTAATGCAGGAGTTACGTTACCCACAGTTACATTATAACTAGAATTATTGTATTATAAAGATGTCTCCTTCATAATGAAAAGTTTACACAAGAAGAAAAGAATGTGATATTATAGGAAGAACAGGGCTTCAGGCAAGGATTTGGGCTTTTACTAACTAATTAAATTCTGCATTTGTATTGGGTCCTTCTTCACCCTTTTTTAATTTGAGGGGCTGTGAGCAGGAAATACAGCAGCTGCAGTGGTGACATTTTATTCCCTGCGGTCCTTGGAGCCAAGTAACATCTTGATTATACTGTAAGAAACTTAGTAATGGAAGAAACCAACTCTAGATAAATATACCTGTACCCTTTGTGGATAAGCTTGGTTCCAGTGACCTTTTTAGAAGTTGTTTTGTTGTTGTTGTAAACATCACCTCTCTTATGTCATCTTACATGGTATTTCATGCACCCTCTAGTGTTTGTTGAGGTGTTATTAGAGGAGGCTTTGAATTCTAAAATTGATAAACGATGTTTATGAGCTTAAGAATATACTTTGTGTATGAAACTCACTGTGGCAAGCACATATTTGGCTGAAACGTAGTCTTGCTTATTTAGAACACCCAGCCCCTCAGGGGGGTTATTCATTACGTTTTTGACTTGTCTCTTCCATCTGTAAAATGTAAATTGTTGCTGCCAGTCTCTTGAGGGCAGTCAAGCTGAGAAGGTTTAAAAGTTAAAAACAAAAAAAAAAGAAAAGAAAGGTGTCATTGATCCTTGTCTAAAAATTGGCCTTAGGTAGTAGTTTTATTCAGTTAGAAGACACTGGCTGCCATGTTAGGTATGTTCTAGATGGTAGGCAGTCCCTGTGTACTTCATCAGGAAACACAGAGAAAGTAACCTCCCATATCTTGAGCTATGAGAATCTGTCACTAACCATCACCCCCCACCCCTTACACCCCAGCAACAAATTAGTTCCAAGAAAAGAGGACCTGCTTTAGACCAATCAGTATTTGATGATATTGGGATGCTCAAGTAGAATTGGCTAGCCTAGGTGATTGATGCTTTGTTCCCCCTTTAAGATTAGAGCCCCTCTAAGCAAAGCTGTGTAACTGGTTATTTACTTACCTTTTATTCCTTGGGTTGGATCTCTCTGTTTAGTCCACTGTGCTCTAAGGTAAAAACAAATGCCAAGAAACATTGATACCACATGGAAATTGGTTTTCCATCTGCATCATTTCTTTGCCTTCTGACTGTTCCTCACAGCATTCCACTCAATGCAGAGGAGTCTGCAGAAAGGGGCAGGACAGTATCTCAAAGTTGATTAAAATATAGAGCTAAAAAGGGCAGGAGCAGGGAGGCAAAAACCGTAGACACTATTTTCTATTTCACAATAGACACAAACTGCAGCCATAACATGAACATCTGCACTTGGGGCACAAGTTCTAGGGGGTCAGAAGCTTTCTCGTCACTTCAACACAGTATGTAAAGGAATCCCAGGTGGGGACACAAGTCACTAAAGGTACAATCAGGTTAGCCCCATCCTGCCATAAATTCATGACCTGGAACCCTCTCCCCTCTCCCAGCCTTGGCAGTTGGGCTTTGTTTTGAATTTCTCTGGGCATCCACTATCCTTTAAAATGCTTTTGTGTTACATGTCAATGATCTTGGGTGTGTAGCCACAGAATTTGTAATTTGTTCTGTGCAAGGTAACAAATCATTCTGTTTTTCCCCACCCAGGAACATTAATGTTGAACTTTCTTCCATAATCAATACAATCCATTACAAATGTAACGTACCCTACATGGTTGTAGGAAATATTCATTGCACACTGCTACTTAGCTTAGATAAATGAAGATTCTGCCAAAATGATAGCTTGTATCTTGTGTTATAATATTTTGAAGGGGAACGTTTTTAGTTCTAGGGTACTAGGTATTATACAATTTGTTTATTGATCTTTGCTTATTCAAGTAATTAACTCATGGTTTCCAAGAGATATGGTGAAGTGAGACTGGGACTTTTTTTCCCTTACACTGATTCTGACTAGAGTTCATTTACTTTTTATCGGATTCAGTTGGAAATAATTTCTTTGATTTTCCTTTGATGTGTTCAAAGATAGGAAAAAATTATTTTGCTTTTTGAGTGCCACTCAGCTACAGGTAGAGAGCAGTGAAGCTTGTAGGAGGGCCAATTAGAGTTAATTATTGTCTGACTGACCTGCCATATTTTAAAATGTCCAGGAAGACTTCTAGGAGATAGATTTTTAATTCTGTCCTTGTGTCAGATTTACAAAGTTAACCATCTTAAGCCTTGAGCATGGTTAAAAATTGTATCAAAGAAGTCATCTGCACATAAAAATGGTAGCTGGCAGCAAAGTCTCTGGGAATTTATATAAGTTCAGTCACATTGTGCTACCTATGTTTTATCCTTCCCCAATTTGGTAATCCTGTTCTAAGTGCTCTTGACCCTCCCTGCCTCAGCCAGGTAAATAACTTAAAGATACATGTGGTTGCCCATTCATTATGTACCCAGGCTAAAGCCACAGTACTAAAATAAAAGCTAGACTTTTTAAGATAATTGTACTTAAACATGTATTCCCTTTGCTCATTTGAATGTATAATTACCAGATCATCTCTTACAATTTCAGTCTACCAAGGATTCCTATTTCTGACTCTTGAATTTTCAGAAGCAAGCAAACAAAATACAAACTTTGATAATTTGGACTTATAATTTAAGAGTTCTGTTCATCTTAAGCTAACCGTTAAGAGAATGTTTGAAATAGGCAAAAACTTAAATAGACACCTTAAGGAAGATATAAGAATGGGCAAGTAGCACATGAAAAGTGCTAATAACATCATTATGAAGGAAATGTAAATTGAAATAATCAGAATGGTGAAAATCAAAAATACTGACAATACTTCTTATCTGAAAGGCTGTGGAGAAACCAGAACTCTCATATTTTGCTAGTGGGGGTATGATATGCAAAGCCACATTGGAAAGAGTACAGCAGTTTCATCTAAGCATGTCATTGTTCTATGACCCTACAATCCCAGTCCTGGGTATTTACCCAAGAGAAAAGAAACTACAAACCTACAAAAAAGATTTGTATAGGTATGTTCCAGGTTGTGTACATATGGATTTGTATACGTATTCATAGTAGTCATGAACTGGAAAACACCCAGTGGTCACCAATGAGAGCACTAAAGTTAAAAAGAAGCAAACTTGATATATGTCACAGCCTGAAGGAAGCTCAGGACCATTATGTCAGGTAAAAGTGAAGCAATATACAAAACGCTACCCACTATGTGATTCCATTTCTATGAAGTTCAAGAGTAGGAAAACTAAGTCTGTACTGACAGACACCAGAAAGTGGTTGGTGAGGAGAGAGAGGGACCTTATTGGAAAGGGACACAGGTGAACTTTATGAGGCCTACTAGGTAATGTTTTGTTTCCGGGGTAGTCATTTATAGAGAGGAGTATAATTTTTATTTATAATATGAATACTGGAAATGGATATGTTTTCAAATGTTGGTTGAACCTATAAAAAAAAAAAAAACCCACATTCATTGTTGGTTAATTTTAATTAGAAAAAAATGTTCCCAGATGTGGGGAATATCCAAGTTTTAACTATAATTTGTCCCAGTCAAAATAGGCTTCTTCAATTTAGTTAGACGTAAGTAACTTATGATTTCTGATCTTAGCCACAATCATTTTTTGAGGATTTGAAGTATATCTTATTTATTTTCTTAAGCAATAGTCTCCCCACCACCTTATTAAAATACTTATGCCTATTATACTCTTCTCCTTGTTAACATAGAGTCTTGTAGATGGGTTAAGTTTTGGAAAATTAGTTTTGTTGAGGGGATTATGTTACTTTAACTTTTTATTTTTGGAGAGTTTTGCATTGCAAAGACCTTAAGTAAGTTACAGGCATTGAGTATAAAGGACGTTAACTTTTGTATTAAGATTTTCAGTCCTTTCTAGGATTAATCATAGACATATTTAAAATATGACATGAACGGCCAGTACTAGGGAAAATAGAAAAACTGTTCAAATAAATACATTATTGGGGAGGGAAATAGAAATAAATTGTAGAGCGAAATAACTACAATTTTCCTTCTATTATGTCATACTGATCATTGTACAGTAGAATCACATCTTTGAGAATGTTTTACTTCCTCAATGTTTTTTCTTCCTTTACTTGTCATCCTGTTTTCCTTGGCAAAAAAGTTTCTTTTTGGGAAGATAGTGAAGATGCCTATTTTTATTTAGAAGTCCCACTTCCAATTAAGCATACCTAATTTGTCTTCAGCTATCTTTAAAAGTGGAGTTGATGGTACTTGCGGGTAGGAAGTATAAAAGATTTAAGTGGCAACATATTAATTAATCATATGTTGGAAGGAAGATTTTAATGAGCAAACTTATTCATTATTCTGTATACATTAGAATGGCTTCCTGCATATACAGGGAGAAAAAAATAAACTCTTAGGATGGCCCTGTCAATTCTAACTCCTAATTTCACCTTATATTTTATGAGTTTTGTGTGATGCTCTTGTGACTGTTGATACAAGGGAATAGAGTTCAGTGAAGAAACCTCATAGGTGCTAAACATGTTAAAATTCATGTATTCTATATGACTTAAAATCAGCATGTCTCTTGTTACCTTCAATTAGTTTCTACTCGCTGATTGCAAACTAAAGTTGTCCAGAAGTTTTCAAGATAAAATTAAATGTTCCTCTTGAGAGTCCTAATAATTTTGAGGGACATTTCCAGAGTATTTTGTTTTATTGGCTAACTTTTGAATTAGCTATCTATACCTTCTAAACAAACTGCTTTCTGGTAGTAATTTTTTTCACACATAATCTGATAGCCCCAAAGTCAGTTTTTAATTTATATTATTTATCATTGAGGGAGCATTGACATACAGCACTGTATAGGATTCAGGGAAATAGAATCACACCTCAGGTGTCCATCACCACACCACACACTCCACCAGAGCACCCATTTCCCTTTCTCATATACCAGTGTGCCCGTGCCCATTTTGTTCTCACTTGCACCCTCCCCCACTAATAGTGTCAATTCTGCAGCCACATTTCTAAGCTTTTGTTTTGGTTAAGGTTTGTCATTTTCTTTGTTTCTCTTTGTTTTGTTGCTATATATTTCACATTTGAGTGAAATCAACCAGCATTTGTCTTTCTCCCTCTAGTTTATTCCACTTAACATAAATCCCCTCCAGGTCCACTTGTATTGTCACACACTTATTTTTTAACAACTGAATAGCATTCCATTGTGTGTGCTAACTAATCTGGATCCACTCTTCTGTCATTGGACTTTTAGATTGTTTCCTTAACAACTACTATAAATAGTACTTCAGGAACACAGAAGTGCACAGATCCCTTCAAGTAAGTGTGTTTGCATTCTGTTAAAGGGATTTTAAAGACAGTATTTGTGAATGAAACACTTATATAGTAACACTGGTATTTTTTTAATAGAATAACTTAGGCAGCAGTGTGTTCATCTATGTATTGAGTCCTGGCAGAATGCTCGAAGACTTGTAAAAGCTGGCATCTTGGCCCTTCCCTCCATGTTGAGATGAAAGCACACATGTCCCCATGTGAACATGTCGCCAGGATCCCCAACCTGCTCACATGGCTGCCTCACGCTCTTTTATCGCTTGCTCATTCAGGGGCCAACAGTTAAATTGCCATGTGCCTTTTGTGAGCGTGTATGTCTAAATGCTGGTAATCAACTGTGTCCCTTGAAAATTGATAGATGCGCTCATTAAGGGGAGTTCTTGCTCTTGGCTCCTTTCACAAGTCACCTTGCTAGAGTCTCTGGATGAAGCTGGCAAGAATACTTTGCGGTGATACATCTGACTTTATACTCCCTTTCAAGGACTAAAACCTCCTTCTTAGTATGTTAAACATGCTTTGTAGGGATCTCACCAGCACAAAGAAGTCAGCTCTTTGCAAACTACAGTATTAACACGAGAAAAACCGAGGGCTGCTAGTGGTGGTGTGGGCTTTTTGTCTTTTTATTTTTCGTGTGCTGCCCTGTGCTCATCATTTTGTTCTCTTGTGCTTCTGAGCTGACACAAGTATTATTTATTTGTGCAAGAGACCCATGTATGGAAGCTGTGAAGTCCACCAGCCTGTCTTTGCCATAGATCTCAACAAAGCTGCCTGCGTGAGAGGCGCGTTCAGCATGGTTTGTGATTGGGATTTTGAAGGTAGCATACACCTGTTTGTGCTTTCAGGATGAAAAATGAATTGCCAATTACTGCAGACATGTTCAGACATGACGCTTCATATGGTAGACGCTTGCTCAGCCTGCTTTATGCTGGGCCCCCAACTACGAAACCATCAGTTCTGAAAAAGGGGTGTGTTGGTGAGGAGGAGAAGAGAGATGGGGATCAATCCTTGATCTGTTAGGAGTTGGTGCGCTGAGGCAAGCTGTGGGAAGGAGGTCAGTGCCTCTCACCTTTGTTTCCCCGGCAGAGCTCTTGAACAAGATGAAGTGATCAAAGCCGGTGCCAGCGCATCAGCTCAGTCTCATTACTTTGCAAGCTGCACGCCCAGATGCTGCTGTTTTCTGCATCAGGCTCCACTGATTTACATTCATAACACCTCCATTACAGCTCATTTGGTCCTACTCATAATTAACCAGTTCTTTTCTGTTCATGCCAGTGTCTCTCCAATACAAAAGACGCTAATGTAAAGAAGAAAATAGCATCAGTGGATAGGGAACACATCTTCAGACATCCCGGCTACTCAACAGGAGGCAGGAATCAAAGGTCTTGTCGCTGAAGTCATTTGTGGTTTTGGTTGGGTTAGCTGGGTGATCATTTGGGGGTATGTTTGAAGTCTTTGGATGTGAGATACTGAATTTTGCCAGTGAACCAGTTTCATCAGCTTCCCTGTCCAGAGAGCTCCTTCAATTAGTGGATTCTGACACCCTGTCTTCACTTGTTTGGTGTCTTCCCCCAGTGAAGCGCTCCATCACATGTGTATTTTGAAAGGTATTAATGTGACAGGTTTGCCTTGAAGAGCATCAGCAGCAGCAGCAGCGATATCAACACAAATACCCATTAAGAGTCTCCATGCTCTGTGCTCTGAGGGCACTGGAAATACAGAAATGTATGCTTGAGTCCCTGCTGTTACAGCCCTCTACTTGAACTTGTAGAGACAGCTCTACTGTAGAAGTGTCGAAGTCTGATGTAGCGATTTTAACTTTTGTTCAGAAAAATTGTTGAGTATTTTGTGCATTCCAGGGGATTTTATAAACTGGAAAATGCAGAGATGAAAAAGGCATGATCCCTGTATATACTTGCAGTATATACATGGGGAGACAGATTAACACAAAAGTAACTAAAATGTGGTGTAAGATCAAGGTACAAGCAAAATATTGTGGAAATACGAGGGGTGGGCCTGGACTTCAGGAAGAGGGGACTGATGCAGGCTGGGTCTTCTCACCTTGAGAATTGCTTAAAGTAAGAAGAAGGAATCAAATATTAGATAGTGTTAGGATGAATGTGGATGGAGGTGTAAGGGAATGTGAACCCCCAAAGCCTGAAAATATTTTTTTTATCACCTGTGTCTGGTGTCCACACTTCTCACCTTTAGAATTACTCAGTTTGAGTTGATCCTTCTTTCTAGAAGTCTTTTATTAAGTATATGAGAATAATATTTAATTCACGTATATTTATGTGTTATAATAATCAGAATTTGCTATATCATGTTAATGACTTGTATCGGTATGCATCCCCGAATAGCACATATCAATTTATGTTAACTATCTGTTAGCAAAGTTCAAAGAATTAGAAAAGGGGAGATTTGGCTGGAAGGGTGGGGAGGAGAGCATTCAGGAAAGGTTTGGTTCATGCGGTGCTGTCTGGAGAAATCTTAAGGCATTAGCAGGAGGAGCCTCAGGCCATAGGGACACCAAAGCCAGTGTGCTGCTGCCCCATTTTAGCACTGTCCCTGCAGTCCGTGTAATGGGATCATTTATCAGTCTAAATGGTATAATGATGAACTTAAAAAAAAAGATTCCCCATTAAGATCAACATTTACTGAGCTTTAAGAACTCGCTTGGTAACAAACTTTGCATGTTGCTGCAGAGAATATGTGAGAGGCAGAAACTGTATGTGATTTGTTCAGATGTGGTTTGTAGGGACATGTGATTTTTTTGCCTCATATCTGTAACTGGGCTTGTATGGACCCAAGATATGTAAGATTCCCACCTTTATTACTGTTCCACTTGAAGCATTATTATTTAATGAACCCTTTAAGTATTCTTTCTCTTTGCATTTTATGATCAACTTTTGTCTCGTCATATCCATCCTAGAGGCTTAGTATAGTGAAGACTATACAAAATTAATAAATGCTATTGAATTTTTAAATTATTAAGATAGTATTTTTTTTTTCTTGGTAACAGGCAAATGTAATTTTCCCCTCTCTTTTCTTCCAGGTCAGCTTCTTACAAGTGTGTGAAGTTATAGCTTAGTAGTCTTCCTTCACATTTATCTCTATTCGTGGAAAGTTAGTCTATAAAAATAGTCTTTGCTTTATAAAAAATTTGTACTTATACCATACATATTTTCTTTAACTTACATTTATTTTGGATATACTCCCCTGTGATTAGCACATGACTAATTCAACTCATTATTTTATATCACAGCATAGTAGTCCTTGACTTTGTTGCCCTAATTTATTAAGCTTCCTGCTACTAACAGGCACTCAGATTGTTTCTTTTTCTTTTTCTTTTTTTCCCACCAGTAAAAAAAAGACTGCTGTGGAACTAACGTGTACAAAAATCCTTAGAAACTGGTGCTGTTTCTTTCATAATATGAATGATGTTTACGTTGTGAACAGTCCTTCCAACTATGTGGCATTGAGCTACTTAACCTCCTGGACTACATTTTGATGATCTAGAACGTGTATATATATAATTCCTCATGGACTGTTATAAGGGGTGATGAAATACTGATAATTCTGGTAATATTCTAGGTATACAGTAGGCAGTCAATAGTATACAGGGTCATTTCTTGTAGGGATCAGGTTAGAGCTGGCTACGGCATAGGTTACTTAGATTTAGAAGTTTTATTACAGCATGAATGTAAATTTAACCTCCCACACCTCTTTTAGAAAAGTCCATTTTGTGAAAATTTCGAACTTGTATAATTTTAAAATACTGTATTTTGGCACAGCCTTTGCAGTTTTTTGCTCCTAGTTTGTAGTTCCTTAGAGGTGAATTGAAAAGATTAGTTGTAGAACTTTTTCCATTAACTCTGGAAAAAACTACAGAGCAAAAAATTGTCCTTTGGCAGAAATGTCAATCCATACCTCTTTTGGAGCATTTGGAAACTGAAGCATTGAGAAGCTGATTTAATAGGAGAATTGAAAACCAAAATGTATACACATCTTCACCTTTTCTAACTGATGACAAGACAAATGAAAAATATACTCTCAGAACTTGATGATGCAGAGAAAATAGAATTGTTGCTCCTGAGAGTGCATTAAGGCTAGATCTTTAAAAGATTTGAGTGCTAAGCTTCTGGCCACGTTCTCCAGAAAGTGGATCCATTCTTATTAATGATACATCTATTTGTACTTCATGGCATAAAACTCCCCTTTTGTATGATCTAGTGTCTGTAAAGCAGATTGAAGAAAATAGGAATATTTAATGTGCTAGAAATTTTCCTATAACAACGATTAGAAAAGCACTGCTTGTTTTCTTTTCTTTGTGGTTCTTGGTTTTCCTGTTTTGTTTTTGTTTTTGTTTTTTTAACCTATTAGGACTTCTCTTAATGTTTCCATTTGATAACATCATTACAGCCATAATGAAATAGTAAATATCCATGGGAGCCAAAATTTCTGCTGCATATAATCTTTATAGATCTCCTTCATATAATGGAATAGACTTATTCTAGCCAAGTTACTTTTCTTTCCCCAACCCTTCCTACCTCAAAGTTTTCTATACCAGTAAGAGCTAATAGTCACAGAGATGTTATATAGGAATGAAATGAAATCCATTGAAGGTCTCACTACATCATAAGATGTCGATAGTTAGCTAATTGTTATAGTCATCAATATTGTTCAAGTTTCTGTTAAGGGAATTTCATATGTGTTTAAAATTGATGCCCTCTGTATAATCCAATATGTTTCCCTAGAGGATCCTCTCTGGACATATAAAATTATAGTTGAGAATATACTATGCCTCTAAAACCATGGGTTTAAAGACAAATATTTTCTGTCAAATCATTAACCAACAGTTAATAATACTTCTCAAAGTAATAATTATGTCTTTGTATGGTAGGAAGTACATAATTTAGTTAGAAGTGCATACGGGAGACTGCACTTGGGTAAATGCAGCTACTATTAGTTTATGGTATAGCTCTCATCTAATAATTTGTCATTCTTCTAGATTATTTGTATTAATTTGAGAGAGTAGGCAATTATTGGTTGGCAGTCTGTAATGAACAAGCAAAATTCTTCCTAAAAGTTGTTCTGAGGTCAGTTCCTTGTCATTTGGCCCATCATTTTCCCCAGAAATAAAAATGATGCTTGTTGGAACATTCTGGATTTTAAACATTTGGTAACCTCAATCACAGGTACTACTTTTTTTCTATGAAAACACATGGATTCCTGTAGAGAGTTAAAGGGAATGTAGGACTCTTGGAACACACAGCCCTTCCCCCACTTCCTAGTCCTTCTAGTAGCTTTTAGACAATTTTTATAGCTTTAAGTAAATCCTGTTTTCCAATGAAATCTTGTGTGGAATCCTAGTACTTCTGATGGATACTTATTAGCACAACTGTAATTTATAAGCTTACTCATGACCTTTGCTTATTATCAAGAAAATAATGTAGCTTGTTTTCATGATTACAGCTTTTAAAAGTTAGGGGCTGAGGTTGATAGCTGTCTTATGTCCATCTCAGCACCCACATGTATTTATCTGGGTGCACAGTGCGGTGATGGTCAGTGATTATGGTATATTTTTCACAGCTTGCCTTGCAATCACAAGATGCTCATCCATCAGTGTGATCCATTTGATTAAAAGTGAAATAAGTTTCAGCTTCAAAGCTAAAATAGTTGACAGTATCTTATAAATCAAAATACAGAGTTGAAACAAACCGCCCAAACTTACAAACATTAAAGCACAAGAGTTCTGTTCACTTCAGCAAATAACAATATTGATATTGGCCACCCATTAAAGTACTATTTCTACAAAGATGGCTAAGACACAATGCATACATCAGGGACTCTTATTTTAGAAGGAACATGGGGGCACAAGCAACTATGAAAATAACCTTTGGTACCTCCTCTGCCTCCTCTTTTTCCATCCTCTTTCATGGACTTCAGAGTTCATTCATTCAAGAGAATCCATCCCTTACATCCTCCTGCTTCTGTAGTTTCACTCACACTGCCTCAGCGCATACATAGCACACCTTCATTTCCTCCTAGTAAATGCCCCCATTAGTCAGATACCTTCTCCTACTCTGTAGGTTGCCTTTTTGTTTTTGTGATGGTTTCTTTCATGAAACAAAAGCTCTGTAGTTTAATGTGGTCCCATTGGTTTGTTTTTGCTCTTGTTTCCCTTGCTGATGGGTTGCATCCCCAAATGCATCTTTGTGGTTGATGTCGATATGTATCCAAATATTTATGGTTTCAGGATTTATATCCAGATCTTTAATACATTCTGAATTAATTTTTGTGGATGGAATTAAATATGAATCTAGTTTCATTTCTTTGCATGTGGCTGATCATGTTAAAGAACCTTTGCCTTCTCCACGGTGTGGTCAAGACCTGTCTTTAGGTGAGCGTCTCTGCAGTCTCCCTCCCCCTGCCCTCCCCACAGCCAGTCACTCCCTCTGTGTTCCTTACTGCAACCCAGTTTTTATCATAGTTGCTTGTGCCCCTATATTCCTTCTAAAATAAGAGTCCCTGATGTATGCATTGTGTCTTAGCCATCTTTGTAGAAATAGTACTTTAATGGGTGGCCAATATCAATATTGTTATTTGCTGAAGTGAACAGAACTCTTATAAAACTTATTCATGTTTTTCAACTTCTACCCTCCATGTTTTCACTCAAGTAGGGACCTTGAATTTACAGTGGAGGAAGCCATCATCTAAAGTAAGAATTACAGACCCTTGGGAGTCTGCAGGGTCCATTGCCATTACCATATCCATTTATCAAGTGTGTGAATCTCCTTGCCAGTTGAAATGAAGCATCTTGAGGGCGGAGCTATATTTTATTCTGTTTATAAATCTCCCCCAGCACCTAACACATATTGTGCACTTAGTAAATATGTTCTAAAATAAATTCAGTGAATTAGGGGCTGTGGCTCTCTGACATCTCTGCCCAGCCTGATGGTTTGATTTATCTAGCTGTTCATGGTCTTCATTACAAACTGTTAATCCAGAGCTGATTTCTTTGTTGGACATTTGCTAATGGACAGAGTTCATCTCCAAATACATGCCAGAGAGCATGCAAGCTGTGCAGTATTGTTGGGATAACTAAGACTATATCTATATTCAGAATGTCATGAGTGTTATTTATTAGATAAATTTTGTCATTAATTGGGAATCCTTTCAGTTCAGATTTCTCTATAGTATGAATTTCTGTTAAAGAAGGATTAGTGATACTTGAAAAACTTCTTCACCTTTTCACATTTTTTGAGGACTATATTTACTTTGTTACTAGTAGACAGATTCATACAGTATTTTCCAAAACCACAGTACTTCTTATTCATATTTTCTAACTGAACTTGCACATGTAGTATCTTCAAGTCAGGTCATTCTCTACCCAAAAAGCCAATTAGATACTTCCTATCCAGTAACTTCATGTGAAAACCAACTTATCTGCTTTCCCCGAGAGATCTCCATTTTCTGCTGCACACATCTGTATTAAGCTTGATTATAGGCATTTTCTGAGTAAGGCACTGATGGAAAATAGACAGAGGTGACAACGCCTATATATTTTAGGAAAGGGATAAGAGCCATTTCTTTTCCTGGCTCAATTAAAACTGCACTGATTGTCAAGTCCCATTAACCTAGCGGGTCACTACCTTGCATGCATTCACAGCCGCCCCCCTGTAATGTAGAGTGGACTTGCCACATCATGGACACATTTATGAAGATTGATAACAGCTAAGGTTCAGTGTTAACTTTTATTGTCAGGCCGGCTGTACAAGAAACTGTCTGGTATTGGCTTTTGCTTTGATTTATGGAAAGGTTGCCACATGAAGAAGACATCACATAAAACAGCTCTGCTGGCAGCAGTGATATTAGATGCAGTTGTAAGTATAGCAGATAATAACTAACACTAATTAGGTTCATTATCCTCTGGTGCTACCTTCTATACTATTGACAGGGTGGGCCCTCTTAGTACAGAGTCTTCCCAAAGAACTGGGTCCCTTGCTTGCTTTCACTGGGGTTAGTGTGTTTCTCCAAAGCTGGCTGTGGGATGTGGTCCTGTAAGAGGGAATCATTAAGTAGTTGGCTTGATGGCTCCGTGATCCCACTGTGACAGCTCCAAGTAATTACCTACTGGTTTTGCCTCAGGGTGCACGTGCACGCACTCTCCCACACAGACTCTGCAGATGGAAGGGCTCTGAAATTCTGGCTCCTGAATATCTACAAGAGCTGCAAGTAGTAGCAGGTGGCTCTTCTGGGAAAAGGCACCTATAGCTCCTTGCTCAATAGGACTTTTGTCCCCAAGGAGAATAGTCATTACTTTGCCTGGATTTTTCAGCTTCAATGCACTTTGGTATGGTGGAGTGTCTTTTTATGCTGTACAAACTTTCCTTCCCTTTGAAATCTTTGTCTGGTCTCTCTAGTTCCAGTTGCATCTTAATATGCAAGAATGGCAGCTGTGTTTTCCTTTAAGCAAACATAATTGTGAGGGGAAGGCATCTCTGTTTATCCCATGGACAAACACATCATGGGTAATGCCAAAAAGTAAAAATAAGAGGCTTTGGTACCCCAGAAAAATTACGCGAATCTTTTCAAATCTTTGTAAAGTGGATGAGTGCTGCCCTTTATGGGGCCACCTCCTGCACCCAGCATTTTCTCTAGAGCTGGCAGCTGTGCAGAGCTGGGGGTGCACACACTCGCAGGAGGAGTCGCCACCTCTCTCTCAGCTCCAGGTGTAGACTGAGAAGCCTGGGTGTCACTGGGACTTGGGCCTGCTTTAGTGGTTACAGTTCCAGTCATCGTTCCAAAAGAATTTGAAGCTTTCCTATGCCCTTTGTTGAATTAAAGTCTGGTGAGGTTTTGCTGTTCGCCCGCCTTCTGCCGACTTCTTTCTCCAAGGAGGAGAGCTTTTGTGTAAGCAGGAAAAATGATTTTTTTTTTTTTTAAGTGACAGGATGGAGAAATGCAGGCAGAAGTATCTGAGGGTGATCCTCAGGCGCAGAGTGCGGCCCTGCCCCACGCAGGCTGTGTGTAGTGGCTCCTTGTGGACTGGAAGGCTTACGTACCTGGAAGGGCTGGGAGCACGCAGGCAGCGCCTGTCGTAAAGCAGGAAGCACAGCAGCAGCTGGGGAGACACATATTTGGCCCACGATGGCAGGCAGTAAAGAAGTCCCACTCTCAGAGGTGGGGGGAGCCAAATTGTGAAGGTTGGATGCAAGATGGTGTCATTAAGGGCTTTCTGGGGAGAGAGTGCAGTTACATGCAGAGCCAAATGAACGAGCTTGTTAATATATGGGAAGATACCTCCAAAGCTCTCGTGCAGGCGGCCTGGTGGCTGTCAGAAAACTTTCTTTTAAATCCATACTTTTTGAAAGGGTGAATGCTGAATCCAAATGTCACATCAGCTGTAAAAACAGGTATAATTAAGATCAAGGCTTAACCATTAATGGGTTTATTTTCCCCTTCTCTTCGCCCCCCCCCCTTTTTTTTTTGTCCAGAAAATAGACTGCTGAGCCCAAATGATTTTCCCTGGCTTTGCTTGCCTATTAGATGGAATTTGAATAAATCAGAAAGGGGTATTATCTAGTCTCTTTTCTTACTTTCAGAATCCTTGGATTTTTGTATGGCAAAGTGCTTGTTAGAAGAAAGCCAGACCTTTCATGAATATCTGCATCACAAAATACTCAAGCTTAACTGCAGGGCCACAAGAAAGTCCCAAACCAGGAGAGCTAGCTGATACTGACGCTGAGAGCAAGGCAAAAACAGTGCCAGGAAAGGCAAATGCATTTGGTTTTGGCACTGACTCCATCTAATTGCATTGGCCTCCCTGCAGCATTTTGTTGAAAAGGATCATGAGGCTGTGATAAGGCTCCATCTGGGGTGTCAAGATCAATTAGTGATGTCTGCCACTGGCATCCATATTGAGGTATGTGGTGTCTTTCATTTATATTTACTGCCCCTGTTTTAGAAACATAAACCCCTTGACTGGCAGTCCTCATACCAGAATTAGAAAGGATGCATAGGGGGAGAAAGGGAAAGAAAGAAGAGGAGGAAAAGGAGAAATGGAGCCTGTATACTGCAATTTTAATGTTTTCATTTTTCTACCAGCACATTTGGTGACACAAAATACTAGTATTTTGCTACCTCTTCACCTGATTTGTCTCCCTGTAGAAGAACCCATTTCTTTTTCCTCACTTCAGGCAAACAACACCAGTGAAACTATGACTTTCTTATTTGCAGGAACCTAAGAAATAATCAAATTAGAAACAACTGTGAGTGAAGTGTCCATAATATACGGAGATATCAACCGTTTTCTTTGGAATGAATGAGAATATCTTACATTCTACTTTGATTAGCATTTGTAATACATGCAAAGATATTAACCTTCAGTGCATTTCTGAAGTAGTGTGTCCAGGGCAGAAGCCTTAGTTTTTGCAAATAGAGAAATACAACTTGAGTCAAAAGGCCTCTCATGGACACTGAAAGGAGTAGAGGCCCATCTGTGAGGTGATGCTTCGCCTGTCTAAGTACTGGTGCTTGTCTCTAATACTGGAGATTTAAAAAGGGTGAAAGTGATGGGATTTGATAGAAATGAATATGATAATTGATTTGCGTATAATTGAGTCAAAAGTTTTAATAAAAGCCCTCAAGCTTTATTTCTTTATGTGTGCTTGTGATGAAAAATTACCTCCTTAATTTCTTCAACATAAATAACCAGAAAAGTTACTCAGACCTCAAAGTATAGTTACAATTTGGAGCACAGTGTGTACGGTCTTCCTCTTTCAAAACTCATCACTCCTAGCTCAAACTGGAGTTGCTGGTTATAATCAGTCTATTTTGAGAGCTCACTGATCAAATGAGGCAGATAAGGCTCAAGTTTCTACTTAGTGACCTGCCATAGAGCCACAGCCATTGTATACTTCTTACCATGATATAATATCACAGAACTCCAAGTTTTACAAGTTTCTTATCTAGTAGGTTAGTCCTGTGCAGTTAGCGCCTGAGCACTGTCAGCTCAGCAATATACATGGTGGTTTTGTTAGGTGCGAAGCTCCAGGGTCTCTTTTATCCTTCACGAGGCTCACTCATCAAGCACTGCAAACACCATCTTTCATTTCTGACCTGAGCCGCCGCCTCTGCTTCACTTCCTCTGCTCATGTATGGGTCTTCTGGGCCATTGCAGCCAATGCATCGTTCCTGGCTGCTTCACACTGCTTGAAAATCAAGTCCTTAGGACTCTCCTGTTTCTCCCTATTCCGGAATGTCCTCTGCTGATTAAAGTTTTTGAGGATGGGGTAAAGAACAGACTTCATGGCTTGAACAAACTGAAATGTTATCCAGTATTTTTAACTAACACTGGCACTTCTGGGCCTCCGGCTGCGGGTTGCCAGCTTGACTTTGCAAAATGACATTTATGACATTAAAGATAGAGAAACTCACTGGAGAAGGCTGGAAACCAGTTTGTGGCCTGTTTGAATACTGGTTGAATGTTAAAAGTGTAACTGCGTGGTGTTGATTATTCTTGAAATGTCCAACTTGGTTAAGATAGGATTTTGCTACTATTAATGCAAATTAGAGCAGTTTTCCATCAATTCTGTTGAGTTCCCCCTCACAGCCTCGTCACATGAGCGGCCCTGCCACCAGCAGTGGGCAAATCTGTGCCAAGTGTAATTACTTCAAACATAATTCCATGTATTCACAGGGAGGACTGTTGCTCCCCATGAGAATTTAGTTGAGGAAAGAAAAGATATATAGGTTTGTGTTAATTATATACCCCATGCTGGAGGCTTGATTTTAACAGGAATGCAGCTTTTTCAAAAACACGTGTGGTGAGCCTCCTTCGCCACTACCCGAACTCTTTGTGGGCACCTCCCAGCTGTGTGAACAGTCCCAGCTCTCCCAGGATGGTATTCTACACCTTGGTTTGAAGTGGGCGATTTGAAACCGTTTACTGCTGTGAGTCACAACTGGGTTCCCAGAATAACCTACCAAAGTTTGCTTCTTGAAATAATAACAACAATCATAATGACAATTACATTATTAGGTATGATAATTATATAATTCATATCATTGTTAATAGTTATATCATAATGGTTATTATGAACATTGTCAACACAAGAAGCAGAGTGTCCCCTTTCAGCTGCAAATCTGATCTTACAGTGTCCAGTGAACAGGTCTAACCCTTCAAAGATTTTCTAGGGCTCTTCAGATAAAATTCAAAATACTAATTATAGCCTAGAGGGTCCATTGGCTGAAATGGGGAAGAAAGTAAGAGCAGAGAAGGAAAGAAAAAATGGGAGTAGAGCAGGGTATTAAGACTTCAACAAAAACCTTCCATGTAAATAGCAGTATACAATCGCCTATAAAGCTGGACAAGTGATACAGAATGATAGCTGTCAGCACATAAGTGACATTAAAACCATGAGAATGGTTGAAATAATAGTGACAAGGGCATGTATAGAGAAGAGCAGAGACACATCTAGGATATGGCCCTGAGGATTCCCACATTTAGGCATCAATGAGAAGATGAGACACAGCATGAGGGAAAGGAGGGAGCACAATTGCACAGAAGCCCAGAAACTCCTTTCAGGAAACAGGAGTAGTTACCCTAACAAGTCTGTGCTGATTGGTTCAATAAGACATCTACTAAAAATATTGGGTTTTGCTACCTGGAGGTGTCAGACTTAATCAGGAGAACTCTTATTGAAGGGTTGAGAGAAAGCCACTTTGGTGTGGCTAAAAGAAATTAAATAAATGGAAGGTAGGAAAGTGGAAGTGTCTGTTGTAAGGCTGCCATTGGCTGGAACTGTGCTCTCAATGTTACGGTTACCACTAGCACATGGGACCATTGAAATTTACTAAAATTAAGTGAAACTGAAATTACATTTCCCCTAGTGGCATTAGTCTATGCCCTCAGTAGCAATGTGAGACCTCTGTGTCGAACTGTGTAGCTAGAACATTTCCATCCTTCTGAAAAGTTGTCTAGGGTGGTATTTCTAGAGAATGTTTGGGTTCTACTGGAAATGATATGGAAGAGAGAAAGACTGAAGGTGCACGAAGAAAACATTCCACTAGAAAGCAGGGAGAAGGAGGATAGGGACTTGGCCCTCTTTTTATAGGAGAGACACTTTTCATCCAGAGGAACAAAAGAAAAATATGTGGGTCCTGATTTTATGATGGAAAGACGAGTGAGTGGCTGTTTGACTATTTTTCTCAGTGAAAAATGAGAAAATGTGCCAGAATGAAAAGAGAAAGGAAGGGGTGGGATTTTTGAGGAAGTAGGAGATGGCATGAAATAACCATCATAAACTGGGCAGGAACAGCTTTACTACAGAAATGTAAAGATGTAGCAGGTGGGATTTAGTGTGTACTTACGAATTTATACTAATTAGAGTTTCCCTAGTTTTGTGATTCCCCTCCCCGAAACACTCAACAGGAGAGCTGTATTAAGGGATGTAGGTGGGGTAGACATTTATAGATGGGCTGTATAGAATGGCTTAGATTACTACTACTAAACTGGAACCCTGAGGCAGATGTAAAATTCATGGAGCTCAACATGGGGAATTCTGTCCAGGATCTGAGCTGAGAAATGCATTGTTGGGTCCTGCGGAATTCCTCATTTTCCTTTTGCATGGGAGCCATTGAGATTCCACCTGAAACACTTGCATATGAGGCCCCTCCCAGTCATTTGGAGAATTTGTGTATTGGGCTGTTGCTTTCCATATTTCATGGTTGGCCTTGTTAGTTTCTGTCTCAGCAGTAACCTCAAAATGTTAAGCTAATTTGCTAAATCTTACTAGTCCTCTAAAAAATGCTTAATCCATTTGTGTAACAGAAGGGGTTGAGATTATATGATGTGCTGGAATTCAGTGCCTTCATATGGTATTAGTAATTTGGTTAATTAGAACTGAAATATGGAACGTTAGAATATTTAAGTTACAGGATAATTGTGTGGATGTTCCTCAGATACACATGTGGGTCAGTGTGATTACATGTCCCATATACACTTTCCATGTTCATTAGCTATAAAATTCTCCAGAACTGTATGCCCTTCTAATTCTTAGGGAGTATCAAGTAGGGAAATATTAGCTGCTTAAATTTATAGTGTGCTTGTCCTCCAAAGTTTGGTATATAACATTACCAAAATTAGTTGGCCTAATGCTAGAGATAAAGCAGACAACAGGTTAGCAGCTTACCTTCTAAGTTCTTTTTTTCCCTGCCAGCTGAACATACCTGTTTTCCAAATGCAAAGACACTGGCTTCTCGTTCCCTGGGATTTTTCAGGGAATTAAGAGGTTAATGTGTGTGATGTTCTTTGTGTTTAGGAGATGCAAGCCACTGTGCAAAATTATGTTGTTTAAGCACTTTTTAAAAAACCTCTCTGTTCAAACCCTTTGAAATGAAATTAGTTCCTATGGTAACTTGTTGCTGTTGTAAATAGTGCCCTTACTCACAAGTACAAAATAAAATCAATTCATTGAATGAGTTTATAATTTTATAACATGATTTGGGAAGCGGACACTGGGAATGTGTCATCGTGCTCTTTCGCTGTTGTGCTGGCTCCTATTAGATTGTGTTTGAAAACAGCCTTGCAGGTGTCACCATCTGTCCTTCACTTTGAGGCTGGAATAGGTAAATAGTGTGCGAGTAGAACTGGCAGTGAGTTCTTTCTTCCTCCACCATCAGTAGTAGCTTGTGAGAAGGTGGAGGCATATTTCTGGAAATAAAATGAGTGCTGGGAGGTGGAAAGGGAGAAGGAAGAATGCCTTGGTCATGACCAGGGGATCTGAGGTAGTTGGATTGAAAGTGAAAGACTTTCCAAAGGTAGAACTAACAATCTCAATGCCGTCTTGAAACAAACTATTAAATCAGACCAAAAAAACTAATTTGTAATGCCTGTGGATGAGCTATGGTATTGAGTGAGCTATTGGTGAAAATGAAGGGAAAATCTAGTTTGATTAAAAAACTGGAAATCAAAAAGTTGAACATGTCTAATTAATGCTTGGTGTATGTCTTACACTTAGAAAAAATATGAGAACCTTCAGCTCCAGTGTCTGGCTTCAGGTAGATAAGATTACTCTCTGCGTATTTAATAAGAATTGAAGTCCCATGGAACCTAAGACGACCGCACAACTCACTGAGGGAAAACAACTAGAAAACCTATTCAATCACACACAAAAGCAATAAGAGAAACCTCCAAAGAGGCAAGACTAACTCCGTCAGGACCCTTAGAACAACAGAGGCACAGATCTGAGCTTTGGGAGTTACAATTAAGAGAGGGAGGGAAGTCAGGAAGAACAATGAAAATGACCAAGGAGGGACCCACCTCTCCATAGACTAAAATTTCATGGGTGGAGAATGCTCTAGACTTCTCAACACTCATGTTACATTTTACTCCCAACCGCTTGCCCTGTGACTTAAATAAATTGGGAGATTTCTTTGCCTTCTCTCATCATTGCTGAGATAGTAAATCAAAAGGACTGTGCTGAAGGCTGATATGTTGGAGGTATTTTGAATTATCTTCCAATTTACAGTTTTGTCTTTTTGTAGAGTTTGCATGTGGGATTTCGTATCTGATATCTCAATGCTGTCTTAAGTTTTCAGTCAGTCTTCTATTTAGTGCCACAGAACCTGTAGAAATGACATTACCATTAGGAATTTGGATGCCTTAGCATCTGGGAGAAAAGCAAGCTTCCTGATAGCAATTTCCAGTGCATGCTATTTACATATACATATATGACATTGCAGTTTTTAAAATAAATTATTTCTTGATAAGCAACCTGTGCCTGTGATAGATAATTTAAATATCACATGCAAAAATAAATCTTCCTCTTCACCCACCATTCCAAGTCCCCTCTGGAAATAGCTGTGTTACCAATTGTGTGATTTTTTTTTTTCAGACAATATTCACCTTATATAGGTTGCCTGATTTAGACTGAACTCAAGTATATCATGAGTTTCACAGAATAAATAAAATCAAAAATTATAGTTGAACAACATCTATAAATATATTTTCAAATATATTTTGTGCCAGGCTTTCTCCATTTTCCATTAGCCATTAATCATCCATTGATTTCAGTCTGTCTATTCTGAGGGCAAGAAAGAGGGGACTTAACCTGAAAAGTGCTGGACTCAGTGTAGGTGTGAGGATAAGGTCCAAGTAAATGCATAAAGATGTTCCTGCCTTAAATATATCACTTGACATATAACATTATTGGCTGTCGTGGGGAATGTAGGAGGCTGTTCTGGCCAATCCTTGCCAAGGTTGAGCAGCTCCTGTGACGGAACTCCTCAGCTTCCTGAGACACCACTTCATTGCCTGTCAACTTGGCCCCTCGCCAGGCTTGCCCTCTGCTCTTCCACCCTTGGCTCTTGTTGACACGTGCAGGGACAGATCCCTCTTCCTATGCCCAACTTCCTGTCTTGGAAGGGAGCTCAGTCATAAGGAACCCATTACTGTCAGATGTCTCACCTTACTGTTGAGGTTCCCCTCACCCCAAATGATCTATTTCCTCCACACCTCCTACACCCCTACCTCTAGCCTCATTTTTTACATTCCTCACTGTGGATTTGTGTTTCAACAAGAAATCTGCACTTCTGCTTAACCACATTGGTTGCTGGGACTATGCCCTCATTTCAGCCCTTGGTTTTCTTTAAAAAACTGTTGTAAACTCATCCCCTTTTTTTGACAACCTTCCCTGTTTACCCAGATTCTGAGTTCACCTTTAATCATCACCGTACTCCTCAGGAGTTCCTTCTTCTGCATGTAGAACATGTCTTTGCTGGTGGGGCTTTGGCCTTCTGATCGGTGTGCTAACATATACATGAATCTTCAAAATGGAAGTCCATTAGTGATGTCAGCAGCTCTTCTGCAACCTTTCCCTCTCTTTTCTTTCACTGTCTTCATGTCTTTCATTTTTCTGTCTGGAGTGCCTTCCCGTCTATCTCTAACAACATAAACCTTTCCCATTCCTCACCACCCTACTTAAATCCTTCCTTTATCTAAGACCCTTTCCAGTCATCTCCAGCCAAATGTAATCCTTCCGTCCCTCCTTCATGTTCCCCCATGATCACATGTACCCCTTTACAGCATCTTTTGCGCTCTCTCTCTCTCTGTCTGTCTGTCTCACACACACACACACACATACATACAGAGACACAGACACACATACACACACGGTGTCTGGATATAACTGGCACTCAGTAAAGGGTATTGAATTGACCTAATCTCCCTGCCTCCATCTCTTCCTCACTGTCCATTCTCTCATTTATCCATTTCCAGCCATCTGGCCCCTGCCTTAAGGACAATACTGGAATCGTTTCTCCAAATTGCTAGGGATCAAATATCATGGCCTTTTATCAGTCTTTGTTCTCTGACATTCTTCTTTTTCACAAAATTCTGGTTTCTCCCATCTTGTGATGCTGCATATGCTGGTTCTCTCAGCACTCAGCTCTCTGACCATTCCAATTCCTTCCCGATCACTTCCCCACAAATCTCCAAGGCTCAGCTGCCCTTCCTGCCTCTGTCTCAACCTTCTCCCACACTAACCTTTCAGGGTGTTCCCATCTGTGGTTTCAGTCTGCCACCAGTCCTGAGCTCTAGCTCCAACTCCAGATCACGGGGTCATTTATACTTGGGTTGCTGACGTTCCTTGGGCATGTTCAGTCTTTAAATCCCAGGTCTCGGCCGTCTACCTATCACCCAGTCTCTCTTCTGCTTTACCTCCCTGTCCTGTCAGTAACCTCATCCTCCCTTCCTTGCTTTTCAGAGCCTCCGTCCTGGCACTTTTCTCACTAAGTCATGTTCCACTGGTCTCCCACTCGCAGGCTCCCGTTTATCCCCATCAGACCAGCCTTTCTGAATCAGCACTTTTATAACTTTGCGTTTATTTGGAAAGACTCGCCATCACCAGCAGAATGGAATCTAAGCATGCCATGGGTATTGAAGCTGTCTCTGTGCCAGCCCCCATCTCCTCAGCCCTGCCTCATCTCTGCAAGTTCTCCCATGCTGCCTGAGCCTCCCTCACTCTGCCCTCCCTCTCTGCCTCTTACTCACCACCCTTCCCTACCTTCTGGGGTCTTTTCAAATCCCCTCCCCTGCTCCCTGGACAGCCTGGAGGACCATCCCCAGCAGGATGTGATCATTTGCCCTCAAGCTTGAAGACCTCCTGCTGTGCTGTTTCCTTGACACCTCTGTTGCCTTACATGACCATGACCTTTACAAGGGTGTGTTTGTCTTCCTTCTTTTCTTTCAACACAACCTCAGGCCTCCTAAAAATGTGTGCTCAGTGGCCACAGTGTGAGGTCCCTGTCACATTTTTCTCCCTGGCTGCGGTGGTGCATCCCGGGAGGCTAGCTGACACAGCCTGTCACACCCTTTGTGGGGTTTCCCTCTTCCAGTGAGGGTGTCTATGCACTCCCCCCTTCCAGGCATCAGAGGGATAGAAAACAGACAAAAGGCATCATGTCATTCCTCTTCCCCTTCATTTTTAGCACCCTGACACTTAAAGGGCAAATCGGTATGAATTTTTCTCCTTGTCACTAAAATAAATACATTTGCAATTCTTTCACTTAAGGAAGCTAGACACATTCCTTCCTGGGTGTATCTGGTATTTGTATCTTGCTTTCAAAATGTAGTGAGGAGAAGAGTATCACCTAAAGTAATGGAACCCGCTCTCTCACTACAGACTTCAAATTTGGTCTTAACCTACTTTTTCAGTATGTGTCACAGTCCTCATTGAGTTATGTGACAGTTTTGAAACTTTTTAAATTAAGCTGTTCTTGACTTATCTTAGTTAAAAGCATTCTCAAATTTGATCACAGCAGGGAAGAGGGAGGGGTACAGGAATGTATTTTTATGCTTGGGTGACTCAAATGGAATTTCACCAAACTTCTTGCCACCTAAGTCACCCCATAGTCCTTCCTCAGCTCAAGAGGAACATAGAAAATTTATCCCAGAGAGTAATTCTTTTTGAAAAATTCTAAGTATCTAAAAAAAGCTTGAGATGAATGTGTATGCTCAATCATAATCCTGCACAGACTACTGGTACCATACTACACAACTGCAAGAGTCGTGATTCTGTGCTATTATGGGAGTTAGATTTGATATAATCAGACCTATGAGATATTTCTTCCGGGGTGGGAGGATTATCTCTGGGAGGTTGTGTGTGAAGTTCCATTCAGTTTGCTCAAAGTTCTTAGGGATTAGGACCCTTGAAAGTTACTTAGACAAGAATCCTAAGGCCTAATAAATGGCCTCGTGTCTGGAACATTGTATATTCAGTTTTCGTCATACTTCAAGCCAGATCTGTTTAGCTCTGTGTTTATAACTGGAATACCTCCCGATCTATTTATAAGATCTATGTGCACATCTGTCCCCCCAGCAGACTGTGACCTAACAGAAGGCAGGGACCACACCTTCTTCAGCACCTGGTAGATTGCACACAATAGCTGCATAATAACTTCTGTAGCTTCATATTTGTTGTTGGAATAACTGAATGGTTGAAAGAATAAATGAACCAAACCTTATTTCCCATCCTTAGAGCAATGTTAGTGAGTATCCCAGAGATATATGATAAGGGAAATGGAAATAATTTATGAAGTCTAGGGCATGAAGTAACTTTGTGTCTGGATAAGTTTAATATATTAATTATGTAATGTGAAAGAAAATCTAAGGTTGATGCATTGCGTATGTACAAGATTAACATTTTTTGAATTGTCGAACTTTTTAGTCAGATGAGAATAAATGCCATGTTTTTTTAAGGACAATGATGATGCTTTTTTGGTCTTGAATTCTTACTGAGATATTTCAAATAAAAATAATTTGTTGAATTTAAGGTCACTGGGTCCCATTCACAGATTGATGAGTCTTTTGGAGATTCACATTTAACAAGTGGCCCTGAACATCTTTTTATTCCATGGCTTGTAGATCTTTTGAAGGAACTAAATGACTATTTCTCCAGATATTTCAGCACTTATGCCAGGGACTGCTTCTGTGAATTGTGGTTTTATTTTGCTCTTATTCTCTGCATGGCAGAGGTGATGTTCGACCTAGGAAGCTTTGTATAAAATGTTGCTGTCTCTCAGGCACTGTTAAGCATAGAGCTCCTTTCTTAATCCACTCATGCCTGTTTTACCACAGCATATTATTTGACATTTATTAAGCAATATCAATATTCCACACATCGTTAAGGAAGAAAGGGAGGGAGAGATGGTTTGTGCCTCTAAATGAAGACTCACCCAGACTAAAGTGCAATGTGTTAGCTTGTTATTGGGTAAACTTGAGAAAATGGCATCTCAGGGTCCTTTGATTGCCCTAAAGTAAGGGTAGCTAGAAGTTGGTTTATCTCCCTTTTTAGAGGGAAGGCTTTGCTGCCCATGGCCCACATATGTCAAGGATAGTATGATACAGTATAAAATGAAAATTAGCCAATGGCTTTTTTTTTCCTAACTTACACCAAATGCCTGACTTCACAGATCTGACTTCATAGAGTAAATAATTTTTGTCAAAAACATCATTGGTTGAAGAAATTTTCTAGGGAAAATTTTTTGACTAACATTAAGTTAGCCTCTCTAGTTCACTAGGTTTCCAGCAATGACTTACAGGACAGTTGGGGGCCTTGTTCCTTGGAGATGCAGCAGAAGGTGGCCCCCATTTTCTAAGTCCACCCTAGATAGGGACTAGGACCTCTCCAAGCTTTCAGACATGCTGTGGAACCCATACAACAGGATCCCACATAGGGCTAGTGAGATAGCAAGATGCCCGACGCTCCTCTGTGAAATCGTCTGAGAAGCCAGCCACGGGAGTCACGCAGTGTCAGAGTACGTTCCTCTGTGTATTAACTTGCTGTGTCCTCCAGTACCACGAGAAGACAGAGCCAGCCAATACCACCCCTCTGACCCGCCAGCCTGGGTATGTTTACAAGTCCCTAAGTTCCCACTTTCCTCCTGGGTTTGCCCTAACTGCGCCCATCATCCCCAGGTACCCAATATTACTGAATTAAGAAAAATACAATGCAAAATCTATGTCCATTCCTTTACGGTGGTGTGCTGCTCCTGTGGTTCGGTGCAGGGGGCTCCTTGCTCCCAGGGCAGAGCACAACGCTTTCTCTTCGCCTCCTTCCAGATCCCCCTTCTCCTTTGGATCCATCCAGATGATTGTGTTGTGATCCTGATTTTTTTTCCAAAGTTAATCCAGAAAAATTAAAATGTTTAAATATTTTCAAATAGATGCTGCTCATTCAAGTCTTGCGTATATAGGCAGACGTCTGTATACTTACTTTGTTGTATCCGTAGCTAACGCTGAGCTTTCCTTACCACCTCGAATCTGTTGGTTGAACAGTGCAGTCTGTGACAGTCTGCTAACAGCTCTAATGGGTCATGGAGCTGGGTCCTGGGCCAGGAGGACCCTGCGTCACCATTCCCCCCCTCTGAAGGCATGGAGGCCTCCCTCCTGGCATTTTCTGTGTTGAGATGATAGACCACACACAAGTTAATATTCATTGTTTTAGTCAATAAACGTAAAAGAAAATCTGTTCTTACTTCATTTTATCTTTTAAGATTTATAGCAAAGCAGATATAAAAGCAAATTGAAACAAAGAAAGCAGGTAACTTTTAAGCTATTTGGCCTCTTCTAAAGTGTAATTGTGGCAATTTGATTACGACTCAAATAGAAGCATCATTAATAAGGTGGTTAGCAGCCATTAAGAATGTCAGAAAAGCTTGAAATTGACTTGTTTTTCATATCTTGCATTGTTAAAAGGAGGCTGTTTACATTTTGTTCTGAAAACTAATATTAGGCGATTGTAATTTAATGTGAAATTAAAAATAAAAAAGTTAACAAAAGATAATGTCTTTGAGATACCTTCTCACTTAATATTGCATTTTATGTTAGCTTTTTTGTAAATGAGAGAATTGAATTATTGCTTATTTTTAAATATGGCAGTGTGCATGTTTTGTAGCTTTAGTTTTATGTTATAAAAGAAAAGCCGAAACCCTGACCGCTGGGCTTAAGGTCTAATGAAGCATTTAGTATGGAGTAAGATTGGAGTTTTTGCTTTGTGCATAGACCTAAAGATTTGATCCCGAGGCTGTGTGTGTGTCTAGTTTTAATAGAGATAGCATTTCAGGGCCACCGGGCTCCATGAGGATGTGGGAGGGCAAGTGAGGGAGGGATGATAATTCTCCTTTCAGCAATAGTCATTCTCTTATCTATTCATCCCGCTACTCCTTCCCCTGCCCTCCTTCTCTCCACCCCCCCACCCTGCTGGTCTAAATCCAGAGAAAATGTTCTTATTTTTGTACACTTGCTCTCAAAATGAATGGTTTTGTATGTGTTCCCAGGAGTTTTAGGAATTACGCTTGCCACTAATGGTGACTGTGTGGCTTTGTAGTGGGGAGTGGTGTAAGGAAAGCCAGCTCCCTGTTTTTTCCTTCTCCATGGTTACCTTATTAACCCTATCATTTATATTAGCAGAACTAAAAACATGATAGATAAGTGGTTTGCTCAAAATAGGAAGCTCAGACCCACATCGAAGAACTTTCTAAGACACAAAAGTAGGAGAGGCAGCAAGGAAACCAACAGAAAGCTCAGAGACAGATAACTGAGTGTACGTGTACTGAAGAGTTTAAGAGGAGAGTACTGAACACTGCTGTCTCAGCTTCGCAAAATAACGTGTTTCTGGTTTGTTTTTTTTTTAATTCGACTGAGAGTGACCTATCCTAAGGAAATCCTTAGCAAAAAAAGTAATAATTTATGTTGATCATCATGTTGTTTTAAGCACTGAAAATTTTGAAACAACCTAAATGTTTATTTTTCTCTACTTTTTTTCCTCAAAGTTTCTATAATGAACCCATCAGTGTCATGAGAAAAGTGCATGGATATATTTTCAAAGCTGCCTTTCAAGTTAATAGAAGCAGTGAACATTAGCAAATACTGTTTTACCAGCTACAGAATACCTACCTGGGATACTGTTTTGGATTTTGTTCTCTGTGCAGACCTTTTAGTCTCTAGTTATGCACTGAGTGCCCCTGTAGGGTGGTGGTGGGAAGGACTGGGAGAAAGGGAACAGAGAGTACAAGTATAGAAGAAGGAAATAAAAAGTGGAGACAGATATACATTTGGGGTCTATTAAAAGTCCCCAATAATTTCAAGTGATAACTAAACTGGACTTTTTTCTTAATTGTTTCTGATCAATATGCATTATTAAGTGTCAACTTTATTCTACCAGTTCCTTTTTGCTAAATATGTTTTGGGATAAATATTCTCTCTCTCATTTCTTTAAGTTTTCCAAATTTGAATCTCATCTTTCTCTTTAACATTTGCCAGTCACCATTTCTTTTTTTAATCATCTCTCCATATGAAGAGAGATGCAATCTTGCAGCTAAGGTCTAATTTTCATTCTTAAATATCTTAACATTCTGCCTTTTGTTATTTTTGCCTATCCGTAGCCTTTTCCATCAGCAAGCATGAAAGCAGTCAATAAAAATCAATTGGTAACTCTTGGAAGGTTTACCATAATGCATATTGGAAATGCCTGAAACCCGTTTCCTGAATGGGAAGTGCCATGGCTTGTGTTTTATGGCCTTCTAATGTTAGACTGTAATCTCATTTAGCATTTTCCCAAAGTGAAAACAGCGCATTAGGGCAACATAACAAGCCTTGCAGATCAATACCAAGGCCAAGCTTTGCCCTTACAGATTAATCCAAGAAAAATGTGTCAGTGTCCACTGCAGGTGCAGGAACCATTATGTTGATTTCCAAGCCTCTTTCACCCTTCCTACCATCTAATCATCCAGATAGGTTGAAATGTGTACCAAAAAGAATCTCAGAAGATGTCTCAGTGCCCATGTACATACACAGATACAGATAGAGACAGAAAATCAAGGGCCTGCAAGTGAGTCTGTCAATTTGTGGTAATAAAAGTGTATTTTGATACATTTCAAGTCATTAATAACTCATAGACTTTATCTTACATTACTAAGGTGATGTAACTCAACTCCTGGTAAGTGCTTATATACGACGTAAGTTAGCGCTTTCTCAGGAGCCTGTCGTGTCCAAGGAGTGACACTTTGTGAATAGAAGCACACAGTCTTCTATATGAGGAGCTGTGTGGGGAAGCTCCTCCTTTGTCTTTTCTTGCATGCTGTCAGGGAGGGGTGCATATCGGGTGAGGATGGTTCTAGTTTTCTCTCCACGTCTTCCTTCCCCCTGCTTTTTAATCTAAGGCATTGTATGATGGAGGACGGATGGTCCACGCACAGGATGCAGCCCCACTTGGCCTGTGCTAACTCTGGGCTCTCATCATGCATTTGCCTGGGTCAGCCAACCTGAGGCTCAGTCACATTATCCCATTTACCCAGATGTGTGTGGGGCTGTGATCAGGTGGAGTCTGGCATCCTACTCTTGGAAGCCGACTCCTTTTAGATGCTGATGTTCACAGAAGAGGATTAGGGAAATTGTGTCCAGGAAAATTCACAGACATCTGAGCTTGGTAATCTGAAAGAGAATTGAAACTCCTGGGGTTGGATTTAAATTCTGTTCTCCGATATTTGGCAGAGGAGTAAGGTAATGAATGAAAAAGTAAAAGCGATGTTATATAAAATTGGTGGGATGATCTTCCCCCTGTATGTCTGCTTTCTTTAGAGGGCAGTAAGAAGTAAATTCCCTCGGGAACCAGAAACATGGTTTGCATTTCAGCTTTCTATTCTAGTGAAGTATATATTAACTTAGTGTGTTGGATGAAAGTAATGAGGAGACAAATCTTACCCAGGGGTTTCCTTATTGATGAGAAATAGTCCTTCTGTGTTCTCTAGGGGTTTTTTTTTAGAACCTATTAAATTTAAAGTAATGCTACTTCCAGATTGCTTTGGAAATAACAAATTTAAATATTAAAAAAAACTGACGTGAAAAACTGCAAGCCATTTGTATTACATAAAACTAATTTTAAAAAAATATGAATTCCTAGATTAAAAGTGATAATATTGTGTATTTTCTCAGTGTGTGTATCGTCCTTATAATCCAAGTTCCTCTATCTAGCATTTTAAAAATATTTCATTTCTGTTTGTCTAATTCATTTGGCTTATCTGTTATTATCATTTTTCAAGTGTATATTATAAGCTTTTGGGAAGCATTTATATTTGGTACTACATATTCACTAAGCATTCTAACTAAAATCAGAGATTTGTAAGTATAATTTAGTGAAATTTTAGCCCAGGGAATTAAAAAAAAATTGTATTCCTCTCTTCCCATTTGTATTCTCGACAATTTATTGAATCACTTCTGTGAGAGAGCTCTCTCACTAGCTGGGTCACGAGGAGTACAAGACAGTCTTTGTCAGGATTTGCAGTCTAATCAACAGTGGTTGTTGACTTGTGCTAGATGAGACTGTCGTCAACACTCAATGGAAGATGGAAGAAGTGGTGAAAGAAGTTAGTACAGGATCATTGAGGTCACCATCGAGGGAATAACAGGCTCCACCATGGATGGGGAAGAAGTGAGACTATATAGAGGAGATTAAATCTCACTCCATAGCTCGAGAGTTGAAAGATGAGTAGGGACTTTCCAGATATCTAGGAAAGGGTGAGAGGGTGGGTCAAGGATACTCCCTAAGTTGAGCAGAATGAGTGAGGGGCATGTAGGAACCAAATCCTGAATGTACAGTTCAGTCAGGTTCTAGCAGTGTGCGAGGCGGGCAGTTAAAGCTAAAGAGTGGGCAGGAACCTGATCAAGAAGCAGATATGCCTGTTCACCTTGTACTTTATTTAGAAAGCAGTAGGAAGAGATACTACCACAGATTTATGCATTTGAAAGAACCTTCTAGAGGAATAGTCTTCTGGAAGGCAGGAATATAAAACAAAAGTCAGGACATGAGGAGCCCAATTTGGAGGCCATTGCTTGGGTCTAGAATGTAGAATTCTGAAAAGGCATGAAGCACGGGTGAAATGGTGGTGGGAACGCCGTGGGGACTACAAATGATGTCAAATACAATTAAATAAATCTAATAAAAATTTTAAAAAAATAAAATGAGATATCTTAAAAAAAATAAGCAATTAAAAAAAAAAAAGAATTCTGAAAAGGTAGCCATGATGGAGCTGGAGGCCCAAACCGCAGAACCTCAGACTTTGTGGCCATTTGCCACGTAGGAATGGAAGAGAGAGAAGTCAGGCCTCCCAGGTGTCTGGTCTGACTGGCCAGCTGAGGAGGATTGGCACTGTTCACACAGGCCAGGTCTTGAGTGTCCAGAGAGGTTTGCAGTGGGACCCATTAGTGGAAGCCATTTCAAAGAAAGCACTTGCCTTGTACACATTTTTACTATGGGAGCAGTTCTTTAAAGACTGAAGAAAATTAGCTTTTTCCTAACGTTTGCATCCTATTACTGTTTCGTGGATTCTCTCACCTTGATCTTCATTCTGATTGAAGACCGTTTGTCTCTGGTTCTGTTTCTGTTTGCAGGCGCTATGAGTCTCATCCCGTCTGTGCCGATCTGCAGACCAAAATCCTCCAATGTTACCGCCAGAACAACCAGCAGACTCTCAGCTGCTCCGCTCTGGCCGACCAGTACATGCGCTGTGTCAACCAGGCCAAACAGGTGGGTGTGTGTGCTGTGCTGTTGGGGCACCAGGAGACTGGAAAGCCCAGCACCCTGGGGCAGTGCTGAGGACTTACTAGGCTAGTGCATGTGGAAAATATAAACCAGACAAGTCGTCCTCATCAAGAATTACAATTAGCAGGTTGGTTGTCATCAGCTACTCAGCTTCTATAGGGAAAGCCCATCTTCTCCTTGTGTTCAGCTCATTTTCTTGCAGAAGGGGGAAAAAAAGATGTCTGTTAAAATTATGCATTGCCCTTTTCTTCTCTATAATGATTGTATCTCCAAGATCATTCCCTCATCCTTCTGGGCCAGTACTGAAAGTCAGCAAAGAGAAGACCTCCAAGTTAAGGGACACACAGCTTCAGCTTCATAGGCAGTAGGGGATCATGGTGAGACACTGACTTAAAGAAAACAAAAGTCAGAAATCTAAAGCAGCAACCCACCGTCTACCAGTTGCAGAATCCACTCAGCTGGGCGGGGAAAGGGAAGTCAGAAATGGGATGTGAGAAACCCTCTATACCACAGCCTCATGCTTCCCTGGAACCTTCACTTCAGATTAGTAAAAGGTCCACAGGACGTGCGTTTTCTCTAGTTCCCGTGCTTTAGAAAGCTCGTGGTAAACCCTGAAGCAAATTGTCAGTTGTGGCAGGTCACCAGTTGCCTATCATATACCTGATTTAACTGTGAATACAAGTTATTCTGAAAGATAAAATTGTTGAAAACCTTTACCCTTTTTGCTGACAAACCTTGACCTTCTGATCCACTGACTCTAGTGTCGGGGTGATGGAGCATGACTTCCTGCATCTAACTTGCTGTCGCCACATTATCACTCGGAGTAAGTTTCTAACACTATAAATTTCTGATGGGAGGATTGGTATTGCTGGATAGTTGGAAATCACAACAGCCCTGATCGAGAAAAAATAATCTAGAGTCACTGAAAGCCCATGTTGTCTTTAAAAGCCTCATGCTCAGGGCCTTTTCTTCTTCTTGTTCCTAGAGACTCTTTGCAGCTCTTAGTATAAGGCCAGGGGTGCTTTTCTTTAAAGGCCTTTCAGAGAAGCAGCACTACTAATATCTAGTACATTTTTATTTGTCCAAAGCAGCTTCTGATAGGCTCTTAACAAGCCCTGACCTTCGGTGGTCATATGAATGGACGCGCTTGGGGCCTGGATTCCTCTGACTTAATGTTAGTGCCTCATCGAAAGGGTGGGTGGTCAATGCAGAGAGGCTGTGGAAAGCCAGTGCAGAGCATGGGCATCTGGCAAACCTGCCTGCGTCCACAATGCAAGCTGAGACATTACTGAAGAGGCATCTGCAAGGGCATCTGAGGCACTGGCTTCTTCCCACCTGGCCAGGTGGAGTGGAATGTTCTTCACCATGCCTGTGGTATCTGTGGTGTCAATCTGTAGAATAAAGCAGGCATTTGCTTGTGCCAGAATCAGATGTGCCCAGTGGTGCCTAGAGAGCTTGCCTTGGGCAAGTGGGAGCCTGTATCCAAGTCCTGTCTTCTAGTAGCCTGGCTGTGGTTTTTTTCATCCATGGGCTGCATTGATGGCACAGTTATTACAGAGGAGAGGACATTGGTTAAGTCTTGTTTTTTCTTCCTTTCCATCCACCCGACCTGCAGTGTAACTTAATTTTAGTGGACGTTTGTGGTGCTGATTGTTTTCAACAGTTTTGTATCTCAGAATAACCTTTATCCAACTGTTAAATCAGGTATATGATAGGCAATTCAGCAGTCTGCCCCAACTGAGAATTTGCTTCAAGGTTTCCCCGTGAGCTTTCTAGAGTACAAAAATTAGAGAAAACCAACTATAAACAGAGCAAACATAAGCATCAGTTTATTTAAGAGATTTATTAATTTATGCATATAAGAGCTGGAATACAGGCCAGAGATGGGGGGTGTGTGAGAGGATTCACCAAAGTCAGCGTGGGGAACAGAACAGGCAGATCGACTGAAATACACTGCTGAGGGGAGCAGCAGGCAAGATGGCAAAGGTCTGCTGCGCCATATGCGTCCCCTCCCTGGTTGGGGCTCAAACTTGTGCTGAAATGACTTCAGATGCTTCATAGTGTGGTGCTTAACCCCTTGCGCCCCCAGGAGGCCCCAAGCATCAATTTATTATTGATAGTATTGATTCTAAAAGAGACCTTCCTTCTCCACCCTCTTGAACTGCAGTGTAATTTGATATTATCTTTTAGTGAGGTTTGTGGTGCCAGTTGTTATCATCAGCTCTTATGTTCGGCCACTGGGAAGTGAATGACATCGGGTAATAAAAAGTGTATGTCCACAACACTAAGATGGGCCAGAACAAGAAACAATAATGCCTGGTATTTCTGTAGTACTTTAACTTTCAGGACAATTTCACTTCCATTCTCTTACTTGTTTTTTATGACAACCTGAGATGTAAATAGAGATGGTTTTACGTTCACCATTTTCCAGTTGAGAGAATCGCAACCCAGGGAAGTCACGACAGTAAATTTAACAACCAGACCTTGCAAGCTATGCCTCACCATCAAAAGCGGAAAAAAAAGAGTAGGTTTAGTGTGCATGGATTTCGAGTTGGATGAGTCAGTGTGTGAAGGGGCGTTCTTTACCCACAGAAGTAAGGCGACGAGGGAAGATGAGAGCGACCATCATAAAATAAGGGGAAATTGAAGATCAGATAAAGAGACGTGATCACTGGAGCAGAGGAGCAGGCTTTAGTGCTGAGAGCAGGGGTTCTGGAGCTCAGCCCTGCTCCACTTTAAGGCCGGGCGTGGCTCTGCTAGTCTTGTGTCGCCCAGTTGCTTTTCTACAGCACCATGTCTTCCTCTTCCGCCTCGTGAAGTCCCCTAGCCTCTGACCCCAGCTGTGCCTGTTCTCAGAAGAGACGCTCAAGGACACGCGGTCCTGAGCACGAGAGTGATGGGGTCCTGACTCTTCAATTCCGCTTCTTTTGTTTCCTCGTTAAGTCTGAAGAAAACTTAGACACGCTAAACATGGAAAACACCAAACATGACAACTTCCCGTTAGGTCGTGTTGTCTGTTTCCGACATAGCCCAAGAAGAGTTTTCCCTTTGGAATAATTCCAGTAGCCAACCCCACTCCATTTGAAATGACTCATAAGACGTGGCTTTCACTGGTTCCCTTGGGGCTTTGTTCTGTAGACTAATCGATTTTACTGATAGAAAAATTTCCGGATATCCCTCAGCCTTACTTTTCCTTTCTTATTTAGCCACTTACATCAATCTTTCTTCAGCCATTCTTAAGCAGTGCCTCATGCATTGACATGAGACATCCAGACTGTTACTTCCAGTATATTAAGTTACATGTTCTTCATAAGAGTAAAGAGTTATTAAATTGCTCTAATTATGATGTCTAAGACTCAAGGGCTACTGCCTAGTTATATGAAATGCAGTATTTAAAAATGCTGGAGGACAACAGTTGATTGACTTCTGTGCATTTTATTTCTCATGTCTGCTTAGCCTCATAGCTTTTCTGTAAAGGCCCCAGGATTGAGTCACCTGTTCTCACCACTGAAACATGACTCCTCTTCCATCTTGCTTCACCCACCTTACAGGAAGCAGTGCAGAAGAAGGAAGAATGGGAAACCATAGTATTTGCCCACCAGTGGGCCAAAGAGCACCTAATTTTTATTTATAAAAGAGAGGGATGGCAGCATAGAAAGGATCTGCATTGCCTTTGCTCCCTGGGGCACCCCAGAACCCCTCAATATACTTGTAGAATCTGGCATTTAGAGGGGTAATGCTTCTAAGCACCCCAGCTTTTTCCCAGCTCTGCTATTGATGGAAGGGCTCAGAAGCTGGGTGGACTCTTGGGGAACATTCTGTGTTCACTGGAGGATAGAGAGCATTTATGGGAATGCTGTAGCCAACATTCTCTTCTAGTCATGGTGACCTGGGCTTCAGTATTTTCTTTGTACGTTCAGGGTCTGAACTGGGTAATCTGCAAAGACAGGTTCTCCAGCTCTTTCTCCAGGACTGATTCGAATTCCACGTATGAGAGTGGCGTGCACAGCACACACGGTCCTAAGCAGCTGGAACTAAAAATACACACAGGCATAGGACAAGCAGCACCTCTATTTGGGGAGACCCCACATGTCCCTCTGAAGTTTGTCAGCCTTAACCTATCACCTACTGAAACTGGGTGCTCCTGGGTAAAGAGCACCTGGTCTCTATGGGCAGGAGAGAAGAAGGAGGCATGGGGCCCAGGTGACAGGGACCCCCCACCCCTGACCAGCTGACAGTTGTCCCCTACTGCCCTTGGCTCTGCTGTTCTAATCACCCTACTCCCCACCCCACCCATGTCAGAACCCCTTAGACAATCCCCTTCAGCAACAGAAAAGTGAATCAAGAAGTTAACTTTCTGGGCCTCCCTGGTGGCACAGTGGGTTGAGCAAAGCACTATGGGGCAAACCGCAGCCACTGCAGCACAAGTTTGATCCCTGCAGCCAGCAGGGGAGGTGATCCACATGGTATAGCAGACCCCTCCTGCCTTGCCCACTGCTCCCCTCAGCAGTGTGTTTCAGTCAGTCTGCCTGTTCTGTTCCCAGCTTTGTTTCTAGTGATCCTCTCACCTCCCCGGACTCTGGCCTATACCCCAGCTCTTGTATGCATAAACAGATAAAATCTTTAAAAAAAAAAAAAAGAAGTTAACTTTCCAGAAAGATCTACAGAAGTATGCTCTTGTGTTCTGAGTCTTCTTTATCCTCCTCTCCCAAATGCGCACTCATCTTTGGGGTGACATTGGGTATTTGTATAAGAGATTTACCATCTGTCATAGGGTAGCCCTACAAATGTAGAGGCGCATCTAAGCAAACTGAATTCCACACGTTAACTTTGTTACCCAGGCCTCTTCCACCACAGGAATTCTTTTCTAAACTAGTTTCTAAGAGTAATAGTTGCTTGATGACATTGTCTTGTTTTAATCTGAGTTTAATAGAAGAAATATCACCATGGTAATAGACTTTCATTTTTCTAAATAGGTATTTCGTTTGTAGTGCTTATCCTTTAAGAGTCAGAATTGCAGTGTGCTGGTGTTTTGTCTGTTACTGCAGCGAGCTATATAAACAGTTAATTACTTGTAACTTAATTTGAATATTACACCGTGGTGTCTTTTAAAAAGAGAAAGAAACAAGACTGAGGCCAAAAAAGTTGACTTGTGTTTCCTCCAAAGCAAGAAGAATAAAGAACAGCACTTGCTGGGGGGAACAGACAGATACTGCAAAAGAAATAAGTAGCTAATCGGATTTTCAGGGAGTCAGGGTGGGCTCCGGCAAAGCTCACTTTGTGCTTCTCCTAAATTGAATTTATTGATTACTTCTCTGTCTTGAACACTCCTTTTCCTCCTCACAGCTTCATCCTTTTACACTTCCCACTGCTCCTGCTCCCTCATGAAACTCAGGCACCCCCAGGACAAGTTCCCACTTCAGCTTTTACTAAGTGAGCCTTACCCCTTACAACCTTCCTGCTCCCAATCCACCTTTATCAGCTCTTCTGCAGCCTTGGTTAAGTCTGGGTGAGCAGAGACAGGCACTCTGAATGGTGTCTTTGAAAAGTAAAGGGATAAAATCCTATCTTTATTTTCTTGATCATGACTGTTTAGTAGTCCAGGGTTACTGTAATTTCTCTATACCACGACAGCCATTGCTGACACTGCTGTGAGGGCCAGACCCTCCAAGAGAGCTATAATTCAAAAGTCAGTTGGCGAGATGGCCAGGTCACAAAAATATTGGGGGGAAAACACTTCAGTTCATATTCATAAATGGAAATGCCACACCCGGTCTCCAGGGACTCTGCTGTTGTTTGACACAAGCCACCAATCTTCCTTCCTTCCTTGGTGGTTAGAATCCAGAGAGACCTGGGAATAGCTACCTATTAGTTCCCACCTTCTGGTGGTTTCCCCAGCTGTTTATAAAAGTAGTTGCCACAGGCCCGAATATGTGAATGATGAGCCAATACAGGGAATTTCTTTCTCCACATTAAGATTAAGTGTTAGCAGTTCCTTAAATGAAGGAAGCAATTTTTTATAACTTGCAAATCTTCTCCCTGATTCTCAGGGGAATTTCCTATGTTAATTTATGCAGTGTTAAATTTATGCAGTGTTGAGATCCAGCCCCACAACATCTACTTACAGAACCAATTAGGAGACTACAACTATGGATGACCTGTGAGGTGGACATTAAAGGACATGACCTTTGGGGTCTGAGGGTCCCAACAAGCCACAGGCCCTTGGTCTAGGTGGCAGCAAGCATGACCACATGGGGGTACATGAGTAATAACAGTGTTTTACCTATTACTTCATTTTAAAAATTCAACTTGACATTTTATCTGTAATGTCCCTGACAGAAGTAGGATGGCTTTGTACCTCCTCTGCCACCCTTTGGTGGCAAGTGAGTGCAGTTTGACAACATGAGTATGTTAGAGGGCGTAATGAGGAGCACCCCAGGACCCCCAAACCTGCCTGCTCTAAAATGGATTCTGCCATCTGCCGCATCAAGACAAAACATACTCAGTGCAAAAGACCTTCACTAGAAAAGAACTTTAATACAATCAGTGTGCAGTACAGAGGAGAAAAAGAAAATGTATTTAAAAATAGTTTCCCCATGAAGTACCCAAAGTTACCCATCCCCTCGTGGGTAAATGTGCAGCCAAACAGGTTTGGCCCAAAACAGGATCACTGAGTCCCAAAAACTTGCCACAAGTCTAAGGCACCTTCTCGTGGGGACCCAGAGGAAAGGGGCAGAAGGGGCCAGCAAGTCTGGAAGGAAAGGAGCAAACTCAGAATACAAGTCAAGATAAAGACTGCCATTTTCAGCTTCCCCGCGAGTGTCTCACTCACATCACTGTCTATTTCAAGTGTTCTCCTTCCATGATCTACAAGTCCGGGATCTACACGTCCAAGGCTGAGAAGCGAGCCTGGCTCCACAGGTCTCTCTGTTCCATATGCCTCCTCCTTTGTGCTCTAGTCTTTCCTCTTTCCTTCCTTCTCCCCAAGTCTTTCTCTCAGTCTTTTCTAGCTTCTCCTCCCTCAGCTCCACACTGTTATAACGATAGACCAGTTCTGGTAGCACGGCTGAGCCCTCGTGTCTTCAAGGCAGCGCCAGCAAGTCAGCCAGGTGTTTAAGGACTACAGTTGTGATACAGGTAGTGGGGTATTTTGTGAATGAGGTTCTTTCCCTGAATTATAGATTTGCTCAGAAGTTTTATGTTAGTGTGCCTGTGTTAGACTGACCCCACTAATCTTCAACCAGCCAGCGCCCGACTTGTCTGTCCTAAAGAATCTGACATTCTTAGGGTTATAAGATCCAGCTGAAAAATTATCCTTTGTTTGGTTGGGATTGCAGGGAGAAGAATCATAAAAATTTTCCCTGAACTCTTGAAAAACACTTCAACTGTTGCTTTAATTATGTTGTGGTCACTGGCTTATTTGGGGCACTGTCACAAGGCTGTAAGCATTGACCCGCAACTCTAGGAGGAGGCACAGCCGAGAGATCTTCACCAGGCCTGTGGCAGCTTGAAGCAGAAAGTGGTGTGTGTATCACCCCCAAGATGCCACATGGCATCATTCGTGAAGACGTCGTTCTCTTGAGAAACCACATGCCCTTCTACAGCCTCACATGCAGCTGCCCTACTGCACGCCCTTGCATGTTAATAGCGTTACGCTGAGGTGGGTTTTGAGTCTGGAATTTGTCAAGTCTCCTTTCCACAGGGTTGGAGAAACTTTCATGTAGATCGAGTCCCAAGGGTTCAAGGATAAATGAGCAGCTCTGATTCTGGGAAACTGACTTGTACAGGATTTTTAAGTTTCAGTTTTTCTAACAAAGACAGAGCTCACATACCGATGGTCTGAGAGAAACCTCTCGTCACATGTTAGCTCTCAATCAGCTCTGTGGAGCAGTCTCCGCTGACTCTGCTTTGCCTTCCTAGTTCCTCTGCCTGCTGCCAGCCCCTCTAACTCACTTCCTCCTCAGTGTGTCATTGTCTTTTCTGTGTGCTTCCTCTGGCTTGCCTACCTTTACACCTGGTACTCTTTCTGTGCCCTGCGGACTTACTCGTCTTAGAAACCTATCGCTCTGGTTATTTTAGGATAATCTGCCCACCTGTGACCGAGCATCCTCTTACTTGTCCTTTCATCTTCTCTTCACCCCTTCATTGCAGTCATTTCTCCATCTTTGACTTTAAATCCTGACCTCTTTTCCCAACCCTGACTCTTCGCACTAGACATTCTCATCTGGGATGTATCATCGTCCTCCCAGACTTGTAGATCCCAAATTCGTGTCATCCTCATTCCCTTGCCAGCACCTCCCTCCCACCACGCAGGTGGTGTCCTCTGCCCCTCCTGCCTTCTTGTCACAGGGGCTCCAGGACCAAAGCTTTGATTTTACCACCTTGCTTTCTCTTTCGGTGTCTTTTTATGACATCTATTTCTTGTCCCCAACCTTGCTTGATTTGTAATATACACCTTTTTCCCAAGGTGTATACTGTGTGTGTGGTTGGCACATTTTGTTGTTTTTTTTTCCCTTTAATTTATATATATTTGACATCAGTTGTAATCCCCATGTATTCCCCATCACCGTAACACCAGTGTACCATCACCTCAGTCCCCCGTGCTCTCATCTGCCCTCAGCCCTCCTCTTCTTCCCCCCCCATAAAGTGTCCCCAATTTGTCCTTGTCTTTTCATTTTTGGTTTTTGTATCTTTATTGTTATTATTATTGTTGTTCTTATTCCTTTCCTTGATCCTTATTTGGTTCCCTTCTATT